>QYSD01000074.1:0-91254 GCA_009806315.1 Rhodotorula sp. ZM1 | reverse complement strand
TACTTGGTCAAGTGGCGCGGCTATCCGGACACGGACAACGGGTGGGAACCGCTGGCGAATGTGAAGGGAACAGAGGCACTCAAGCGGTTAAAGAGCGCGAGCGGTAGGCGCTCGCTTTTCAGGGAGGGGAAGGGTGTAAGACGGACAGTCTTACCACGGAGATTAGTGGAGGACACGTGGCGGTCACGTGAGGATCGGGTGATGGCAAGCGCGCGGGACGTTCCCTGGTTTGTTCCCAACGCTCACGCTGACGGGACAAACCAGTTGCAACATGCCCTGGTCCTTGCACTCTCGTCGTTCTCGAGTCAGTGTTGAGCGACATGTCGTCGCCCTTCCATCCCTTCACGTTCTTCCTCCCATTGTTGTCGTCCTTTCCCTTCCTTGTCATTCCTTTCTGGTTTCCGTTTGTTGTTGTTTCTTGCTGCATTGGCATCTCACTTGTGCACACAAGACAAACCATTTGATCCACCTTCCAAAGCACCGTTCCTCGATCTCACGCCGCTTTAAAATATCAGGACTTTCTTCCGTCCTTGTCCTCGATCTCGCTGAATCCACTTATCACTGGTCTGTTCCACTACTTTCTGGCCTGCCTGTCTGTTCTTCCTTTCCTTCACTTTGCTGTATTTGCCTTGTCATTTTCTTCATGCCCTTCTTGTTGTCCCTTTCTCTGCTCACAATTTGGTTGTTCTTGCCTCTTCCTTTGTCACTTTCTTTCACCAGCCATGCCTGTCTGTAGCTCCATTTCACCCAGAGAGACCTGTACACAGGGTATTCACTCCCTGGAGCAAGCGCACCGGACTCCCACAATGCTTGTCAGCAGGGCAGGGTGGGCCATGAGAAGGCACTTTACAATCTGGTCAGAAGCAAGGTATACATCTTGAAGAACAGCCGTGCATTGCAGATTCCCTTTTCCCAGCCAATCCTTGCTGACCACTCGTTTGTGCAACGCCTGGAAAGGCGGGCTCATTGCATGTTGTCCACGGTCTCTTCCGTGAGGTCAAGCAGAACCTGCTAGAGAGACACTAGGACAAGGAGGAGGTTGATGGATCATACTTGATTTCTCCTGGTGTCCTTGAAGGGACAATTGCTCTCGCTTTACTTGCTTGCAAGATCAGACAGTCAGCATTACATGACAAATAAATACTCACAAAAGGTAGCTGGAGGTGGCTCTTTTCCTCTCTCTGGCCTCTGGCCTTCGGGTGAGAAGAGCACTGTGGATTTTGCAGCAGATTACAAGTGTTCAAATTGAGCTTGCACGGAAGAGCAGAGATGTTGATCCTTTGCGGACTCAGGTTGCCAACAAAGAACCAACAAACGAGTGATTGCAGCACCAAGAGACACGAGGACAGATATGTGCCAGAAGAACAATTCATGTCCGCTGTTCACGCGCCACCCGCCTTTGAGAGCGCCTTTTCCAACCTCAGCACCTCCTTCTTATAGTTGTGCAGCATGAACATTGCAACGAGCCTCCAGTACCCACTGCATCTTCCTTGCCAGACTCCTGCACCCTGTCAAAGTGAGGAATGGCATATTTGTACACCGCTCGTTCAGGCGCGGTCATTCTGCACGCAAAGGAGCTTGCCCTTGTCAGAGAGAGGCGCATCATTGACCCATCACTGCTACCAGTCAGTGACTTCGCCGGCATCGACCCTGTCCCATGGTGCTCCTCGCTGCTGCATTAATCCGCAAAATTGGGGGGGGGGGGGGCAGAGTGCGAGAAGGTACAAGTTGTGGCAACCCAGGTAGCAAGTGTTCAAAAAGAAACTGTGAGGAAGAGGGGAAGGAGACCTTGAGATGGGAGAAAGCAACAAACATGTGTTGGCAGCAAAGCTTCTGCCTTCTTTCCTCCCGCACTGGCAAAAAAGAACTGGCCCTTTCCGGGATTGAACCGGAGACCTGCAGAAGTACAGCATGCCTGAGCGGCTTCAGTCTGTCGCTCTCCCAGCTGAGCTAAAGAGCCAATGGGGTGCCGCGGACCCAAATTTATTCACCTATCCACAAATAGTACCCCCCACGATTTGGACGCAGGATGAATGGACGGGGCAAGAAAGATCTCTCGAGCAAGCAAGAACAAGCCGCTGATGGAGTGTCACGTCGGGCAAACCAGCCCCCAGGTAGGTTCTTGTGTTCATGCCGACTGTGCTCTTGGCTTTTCCTCATAGTTTGGTCACTCTCTTCCCCTTGGCCCGAAACGACATCTGCAACGCTTTTACTCAAGAGTATCAACATGCTCAGCATGCAAGGTGGCCAATGTGTGTCTAGAGATGGCCTGCCATCTACTCCCCTCACCTGCTTGCTGCTCTGCCTTCATCCCTGGCGGCCCTCCAGATCACAATTACTGTCTCCAACCTATTGTCACTCTATCAGCTGCCATTACACAAAATGAGGTAGTTGGCCACCATATCTGAGTGGGTCATGAGGAACTGATGCTATCCCTTATGTTTGGGGGAGCTAAAGGCAAGCTCTATGGATATTGATGACAATTGGCAAATGTGATTGGGACCTGAGGAGAAGAAAGAAAAAGAGAGAGAGAGAGAGAGAGATTCCTGATTTCGAGTAACGTTGGGCTAAGCCAGTATAGACTAGTGAGGGCTGGTCACCACAGCTCTTAAAATGTCAGAGTGAGTATGAATGAGATGGAGAGGTAATAGGAAAACATATTGAGACAAGTGGAATGAGAGGGAGAGGAGAGAGAAGCAGTGGAAAAGGAGAATTGCGATAGATTGGGTGGGGACAGTGATGGGGGCATGCAACCTGGTGAGCCAATAGGGAGTGTTGTAAGGGGTCAAGGGAAACCACAGCAAAGCCAAAACATCAAGGATAGAACAAGACAAAGTCATTCTTAATCTTGTCTGCCCTGAACAATGATGACGGGCTGCCAAAGGTGAGGGCGGTGTAAGTGAGTTGGGTGTTATAGTGTGGTGTAGGGAATTGGAGGTGAAGTTGGTGCATACAGCAATGTGGAACAAAGAGAGACTATCGAATGGGTGTCAGACCGCCACAGGAACGCTCCGGAATCAACCACAGTACCAACCAATCCTTCTTCTGCTGTTTGACTCCTCCCCAACAGTAACTGCAGGAGCCAGGCTTGGCGGGAGGGCGGGCTTAGGGCTTTACCTCACCCCACTTACTCCCTTCACTGTCCAACCCATTTGACAGGCCCGACATTGCCGACACAACTACCTTGCAACCCTTCAGGTGTGCCCTGAGTTTTCTTCTGCTCCTCCCATGCCTTAAGTGCAAGCCCTGTCACGCTGCCCAAGCCGCACAGAGTTGAGGACGAGCAGGCAGCAAGCGGTTTGAGTAGACACGAGTCACTAGTTTTCTCTGGCTATGAGAGACAGCAAAGACAGTGATTTGGGTCTTGCTTCCAAGTAGCCTAAAGGAGAGAGAAGAGGGGATATACGAGATGGGCCACCTGGCGGCGGTGTAGATCCGTCAACCAACATCTGCATTGCGAAACCTCGAACTGGTTTGACCAACAGAGGGAAGCAAGAGTGAGCCAAGAGTCATGTTGAGTCGAAGGCAAGGTCCATGCGCGTTGAGGCTGGGAAACAGGATTTTACATTTTTCATTATATCTATGCAAAATTTTGTGGCCTTCTAGAACTGGTAATATAATTTGTTGGGGATCTTTGCGGCCCTATAGAAGTGGGGATCTAGCTCATCGGCAGAGCGCTCGCTTAGCATGTTTCCGGACGCGAAACTGCGAGAGGCGCAGGGTTCGACTCCCTGGTTCTCCATATCTTTTTTTTTCCTTTATTTTTTTCTTTTTCTTTCTTTCTTTTTTCTTTTCCCTGCGCTTTTCATGCGGCAAGCCTCAGTGGGAGACAGCCTTTCCGTCTGCGCCTGTCTGCACGGGTCTGCAGAGGGTGCAAGTTACTGACTTAACAGAGCTGCCTCCCCCTGACCCAAACTAACTCAACTCTATACCGTGCATAACAGGGCAGGCAAGTGACCCCCAACTAACTCAACTCTATACCGTGCATAACAGGGCAAGTGACTGTAAGGCAAGCTGGAGGTTTACTAGTTAGCATTGGTTTCATTACAGTAGTTGCTTCAGTGTCATTATGATTTCGTGACATAATTGCAGAAGGTGCTTTGCTAGGAAATCACACATCTGCAGTCCAAGAAGGACTTAACTTAGGTGTAGCATTATTCATTGTAAGTGAAGTGTTCTTCTTCATTAGTGTGTTCTGGGCTTACTTCCACTCAGCACTTGCACCTACTGTAGAGCTAGGTAATGCATGACCACCTGCTGGTATTCAAAAATAGAAGCCTGGTCTGCAGCCAGTCTGCGCAGCGATTGCAAGCGTGTTGCGTTGCAAGCTGGACACAATTTTGCAAAAACGCTTGCAACCTCGGCACAGCTGGCGGCAAAGTTTTTGGAGAGGGCTCTGGTCTGCAGCCGCTTGCAACTTAGTCGCACGCAACTTGCGGCCATTTTGCAACTCGTTTGCAGCCATTTTGTGCACTGTCTGCGTTCGCTTGCAAATCACTAGCGTCTCACTTGCAAGTCGCTTGCAGTTCAGTTGCGAGCACTTGCGCTCCCATTGCAACCAACCCGCTCCCTCGCCCTCCCCGCCATCCACCTTCTCAACCAACCGCGCTAATTCCCTCCGAACGCTTCGCTACGAGTCAGGGAGTAACAAGAACACACCAGAGTACTGTCAGGAAAGCGAGCGAGGCGAGATCTGCGCATGAGAGGGCGAGCCAAATTCAGCGGGTGTTCGACAAGGTGGAGGACAGGAGCGAGAACGCACCGTAGACTTGCGAGATGCGGCAGCACTGCGTAGTACGCGAGCAGGAGCCGGTGTCAACAGCAAAGCGAACATCTTCTCCTCGTGTAGCTCGCCCCAAGTCCACCTCGTCGTCGCCGACCCACCCGAACCCAACTCGCCCCCTGCGACGGCCCCGGGGACCGCCTCGCATCGCTCGCAGCCCAGTGCCCCATGTCCTCACGAGCGCCAGAAAGCGAACGAACCAACAGCAACACACCTGTGGAGGCCAGAGGGCGAGGAGCGAGCCGGCGGGGAAGGGTCCACCTGCGGAGCCTAGGCGATGAGCGGGAGGTCAGCGGTGTGCTCCGGTGGGTCAGGAGAGGTTGTGCGAGGCTCGTACAGACCGCTTGTGAGCGTATCGTCAACTTGTGTACGGTGCAAGTGAGGAGTAGAAAGCCTAGAGGGGATGGCGCGCGCGAAGTCACCTCGATGTCGATCGAGTACAACTCGCTTGTATGCACTTTGTGATGTCGTGGCTTGATTTCGCTAAGTTCTGTCAATCCTACGGCCTTAACATCTGACCACAGGGGAAGCCTGTCCAATGTGTCACTACCTTATTGTTGCAACTTGATCTTTTGCTCTCTTCCTGGCCATGCACTTGTGCTGCGAGCAAGCGAACGAGGGCGAACGAGTCGAGGCGACGAAGTCAAGTCCTGACGCAGGACAGCCGCAGAGTGTGCGCAGACTAGTTGCAATCGAGTTGCAGATGCGCTTGCAACCGTGCGCAACGGCTTGCAGGCAGAGAGACATTCTGCTCGCAAGTTCGTCGCAACTCGCTCGCAGACGAATGCACGCTGAAAACATTTCGAGCGCGCAAGTTACGCGCAAACTGGCGACTATTCTGTAGACTCAGCGCAACCGCCTGGAACCCTCTGCAGAGCCGTGCAAACAGGCGCAGACTCCCACTGAGGGTGAGCAGCTAGCTGGCTTTCTCCAGGGCATACTTGGTCAATACTTGCTAAGGGCTGCCGAGTATGTATGATACTCAAATAATGGATATCGTGTGCATCCTGGCTCTTTAGCTCAGTTGGGAGAGCGACAGACTGAAGCTGCTCAATGCACGCTGCACTTCTGCAGGTCTCCGGTTCAATCCCGGAAAGGGCCAAATTCTTTTCTTTTCGTGGGCCAAATTCTTTTTTATTGGCGGGTACCGCCTAGCACCTCGCCTTGCCCTCTGCCACCCCTTCGGTTCCCCTCAGTGTGCATCCAAGTGAGTGCACACCGTCGGAAGCTGTGTACCTCCTAGCTTCCTCTGTCCCGGACAAAAGGGTTGCAGGAGAACAAATAAAAAAGGGGTGGCCCTTTCCGGGATTGAACCGGAGACCTGCAGAAGTGCAGCGTGCTGAGCAGCTTCAGTCTGTCGCTCTCCCAACTGAGCTAAAGAGCCCACTTTACTCAGGGGGAGTGTAATTTACGTAGACATACTTTGTTTAACAAGCAACACTTGGCTTACCCAAGAGCTGCTGGACGCCTTGCATTTGGGTTCCGCGACACACTCGATGTAAGGAATGCTCAATCAAGCAGCGTAAACCTGGAATGCGAGATCGCAATCCCGCTCATCTCCTCTTCGCTCCCACACACCTTGCTTGTGCATTCACCCCAAGCTATGCCGCTGCCTCCGCAGGTCCAGCAGGTATTGGAGAGTCTCATCGGCTCGATTTATAACCTCCAGACGTCGGCCGGCGGCGGCTACAAGCGTTACTACTCAGCAATCTTTCGCGACCTCCCCGACCGCTACGAGTACCCAGACTACTACATGGTCATCAAGGAGCCGAGATGTTTGCACGCGGTCCTAGTACGTTTCTCCTTTCACGCGCAGATATGAAAGCGGTGCGGGGACAGCGACCCCCCTTCCTCGGGTGGATAAACGCGCGCTGGGGCTCACAACGCGCGAGAGCTGACCGAATTGCTATGCTGCTACAGGAGAACATGCGCCGAGGAGCGTACTCAAGCGCCCAGGCTGTCGCCTTCGACCTCTTCCTGATCTGGTCGAACGCCCGAGATTACAACGAACAGGGCAGCCTCGTGTATGCTGACGCAGACAAGCTCGAGGTGCGAGCGGCGCGAAACACATCCCTGCACAACGAGGAGCTCACCGGTGTCCTCGCAGGACTACATGGAACGACTCTGGCGCGAGCGCACTCCCCCTCTTCCGCCGTTCGAATCGCTTCCTCGTCCCGGCGGCGCTGGTCCGGCCTTGGTCGCGCCAAAGCCAGCAGAACCCGAGCGCAAGTTCAAGCGTATCAAGCTAACCGGGTCGTTGGGGTCGTCCGGTGCGAGTCCCGGCCCAGCGACTCACAGCCCGTCAGCCCCGAGCACGCCAGGTTCGACCAAACCGACGCTCACAATCAAACTCGGCGGGAACCGTCAGACGGCGGGAGCTGTGGGTGGAGCAGGTGGTGCAGGGCTTCCGCCGCTTCCTTCGCTTCCTTCGCTTCCTTCGCTTTCACCACCCGCAGCGGATCGGCAGAAGGCGATAGGAGGATATGGATCGTACCAAGCAGAAGCAACAAGCGCACGGACGGTCAAGGCGGAGAGTGCTGGGCCCGATGGTGACGATGCTCCTCCAACTACGCCTGCTGTTCCGACAGTTCCGGACACGGAGTCGGGCTGGATGGGCGGAGATCTCGTGCGTCGCTTCTGACCGTCTCCGTGCCACCCTGCGCTGACGTCGACGCGGCAGGGCGGAGAGCTCGCGCCGGTCTACCGAGATATCCTTGCCAAGATCCGCACGTACACCGATGCGAGGTGAGTCCTTGGACCGCCAGTCTTTCCTTCACCTCTACTGACTTCGGTACGAGTCGCGCAGCAGTCGACCCCTCGCCACTCCGTTGATCGACATACCAGACCGAGAAGCTCGTCCAGACTACTACGAACTCGTGTCTGATCCGGTCTCGCTCAACACCATCGAGGTGCGCCACCTTCACGATCAGCCAACTCACAAGCTTGACTGATGACCGTGTCGGTAGGCTAAGGTGAATGCCGGCGCGTACGCTACCCCTGAAGCCTTCGACCGCGATCTGCATCACCTCTTCGCCGTCGCCAAGCTCTTCATCCGTCCCGAATCGCCAGGAACGATCTTCAGCGACCTGATGGTTCTCCAGGTTCGTCTCGAACTGGCAGCACGCTGCCGGATATGGCGACCTAACGACACTCTCCCTTCCGCAGCGCCTCTACCAGGAGCTCACGAAGCGAGTCTCGCCTCTCTCACGCGCCACGGAGATCAGCGATGCTGCAGCCCTCGCTTCAGTTGGAGGTGGGCCCGGCAATGTCCAGCACGCACGAGGAGATGAGGGCGCCATTGGCCTCGACATGAAGAGCCGCGCGACGACTCGTCCGACCACGAAGGACAAGATCTTCCTCGATAGCATCAACTTCAAGGGCGACGTTCTGAAGACTGGTGCGCTGCGCACGTGGGCTCTCGTTGTTCTCCCGCCCGCGGCTGATTCGCCGATCTTACAGGCGACTGGGTCCTTCTCATCAACCCGGACAACCCCGGCAAGCCAATCATCGCGCAGATCTGGAAGACGTACAGGCGGCAAGAGTACATTTTTTAGCTCACATCGCTAGGCAAAAGGTTGACACTCCGATTCGCCAGCTCTCCACAGCGCTGCCTCTCGGTCTGCTGGTACTATCGAGTGCGTGATCAATCCCGTCTCGCCGCGTCATACGCACACAGACTGACCCGCTTAGTGCACAGCCCGAGGAGACCGTGCATCCCGCCTCACGCACCTTCTACGAGAACGAGGTCTTCAAGACTGGCGTTTTCATGGACCAGTGAGTCTCGACGCCGTTCCTTCTGCTTCACAGTTATTACTCACAGTCCCTCCGCAGCAACGTTGAGGACTTCCTTGACCGCTGCTTCGTCATGTTCTTCACGCGCTACACCCGGGGGCGACCGAAGGCGCCGGCATGGACCCCTTCGATTCCGCTCTACGTTTGCGAGCATCGCTACAAGGATGACGTCAAGGCGTTCAAGAAGATCAAGAGCTGGGCGTCTTGCATTCCTGAGGAGATCCGCGTGCACGAGTACGATTTCGAGCCGTTCGAGGACGGACGCGTCGAGCAGCTGCCGCGAGTCAAGAGTCCTTTCGTGCGGGGCATGGCTGGTCCGGGACGACTATCCGGTGCGGCGGCATCCGCGCCCACGTATCATTTCTCGCAAGATGGCAAGCCGCAAACGGCGGAAGAAGCCAAGGCAACCTTGCCCGAAGCTCACTCGCTGCCGATAACGTCTTCCGCTTCGACCGTCGGGCAGCCACCGGCCGTCTTCGACTCGCCAGCGCCCGCCCCTCAGCTCTCATTCAGTCCACGTACCGCACAAATCCCCGCTGTCCCGACTCTAGCGAACCTGCCGCCTTCGCTATCCGACTTCGCCGCCGAGCCAATCGGTGCTTCTTCACCTGCGAGCACACCAGCGGAGCAGGCGGCGTCCATGGAAGACTTTGCCCCGCTGCCCGCGAGCTTGAGTGCGTCCTGCTCGCTATCCCTACTCCCCACCGCTGACCACTCTTCTCCGTCTGCAGAGTCAAAGTTCCGCAGCGATGCGCTGGGCGACGTTCTGTGGTTCTCTGCACCCGGTGCTCCCGTCACACCTATCATTCGCCCCACTCATTCCCTCGATTACCTGTACTGGCGCGCTCAGCAGCGACAGCGAGTTGACTGATACCCATACACCCCCCTTGACTACTCTGTTGCCAACCTTGCACTGCGTTGAGACCGTCCCTCCCCGCCGCACGCTTTGTACCGCACCAAAGGAACGAGAGTTGCAAAACTATGTGCGACGACCAAGGAGAACCGGACAACAACATGCGAGAGAACAGCGTGCGATGCGTAACGATGCTCAAGGTTGAGCAGAATAAAGGGGAGGAGCAACGGCCGCCTGGGCTCATTCGGCCGTGGCGAGTCTCTCGGCTTCGCGCCGTTCAAACTCCTGCGCCGCCTGCTTCGCGGCCTTTTTGCGTTTCCTGCAGCGACCGAGAGAGAGTCAGATCTCAACGTTCCTCCTGCAGTCAAGGCAGCAGGAGAGACGAGACTCACTTCTTGGCCTCGTAGTCGGCAACGCTCTTGAGCACGGCCGGCTGGAGGTGCATGAGCTCCGGAGGAAGGGTCTCGCCGCTCTTGAGGCCGCGCAGGAAGCGCTGACGAACTTGGTGGTACGCGCGCGTCGGGCAGAGCTTGGCGACGTTGTCCCAGGCGCAGCCGCACTGAATGACGGCCTTGAGGAGCATCTCGTCTTCGGCCAGATTCCACTGCGGAGGGAGCGAGTCAGTACGAGATGAGGAGGTGTGACAAAGAAGCGGCAGAGACGCACCTTGATGTACGGGCTCCTCGCCTTCTTGCTATCGGTCTTGTTTTCGCCCGTACTCGCACCCTTGCCACCTGCAGCCTTCTTCTTGTTCGACGAAACGACCAGAGGCGGGTGATCTGCCCGTCCCGCACCTTCCGAGTCGTCGGCTGCCTCCTGACTGGCGCTCGCCTGGACGAGGACGTCGAGCGCCGAAAGTCGCTGCCCGAGCACACGCCCCTTGCCCTTCGACGACGACGCTCCTTGCACAGCCGAAGGAGGCGACGGGAGGTAGTCTGGGTCGTCGTTTCCGCCGGTCGCCGGTGCGCGACGGGACGGTCCAGGCGCATAGTCCTCGTCTCCTACCCACTCGTCGTCTTCGTCATTCGCGTTAGAAGCGGCGCGGCGGCGCTTCAGCGGACGAGGAGCTGCACCCGTGACGTCTTCTTGCGAGGAAGCCTCGGCGAGCTGGAGGAGACCGTCGAAGCCGTCGCCAGCCGGGTGACGCGAAGACGAGGGAATGGGCGGGAGCGCATCCCACCGCACCGTACCAACAGCGTAGCGCGACGAGACTCCGGCGTAAGGAGTGCTGTACAGGTCCTCGTCGACCGGCTCACACTTCATCTGCTCGTGCTCCTCGCCATCGTCCTCGATCTGATACTCGACCGCGAGGTCAACAATCTCTGACGCCCTCCTCGCGATCGCGGACGAGAGTGGAACGCGGTTGATGCGGCGGACGTGTGAGAAGGTCTTGCCGGCGTGGAGGAGGAGCTCGGCTTCTGCGTCGCCAAGAACTGCAGGGCGAGCATGCGTCGCCTTCGGTTCCAAAAGAGGCTTCTTCACAGGCGCTTTGGCAGCCAGCCGGGCGGTAGCACTCGTCGAGGCTGCTGCTGCAGGGCCGGGAAAGTCGAGAGTGCGAGGAAGAGCCGGAAGGCCCGTCTCAGCCAGAACAGGGAGTTCGGCGGGCGACTCGGCGGCAGAGGCGTCTGTCGGAGGGGAGGGAAGGCCGACTTCGTGGTCGACGATGACGAGCGGGGTGCCGTGGAGGAGATGCGAGCGGAGGTTGCGCAGCTCGTGCTCGAGGCGGTTCGTCTGCGCTTGCGAGATCTTGAGCTGTAGAGCACAGGACAAGAGAGGGTGAGTTCCTGGAGGAGAAGATAGTGGGGAAGCGCGTCAAGGCACCTTCTCCTGCAGGAAGAGCACGTCCGACTTCAACGCCTTATTCTCTCTCTCGACACCCGTCTTCCTCATGCCTGCATCCTTCAACTCCTCCCCATTCATCTCCTCAACTTCCGTATCATCCTGCATCTCCACGTCCACGTCCTCGTCTCTTTGCCTTTCGTGCGTCCTCTCCCTTCCCTTCGCGTTGATCTGACCCACCTTCCGCGCAAGTGCCCTCGCCTGTACCCTCAATTGCTCGTTCTCCGTCGCCAAGCGGTCGATGTCGAGTTGTGCGCGCGAGGCGTAGAAGGTAGGCAGGGCGGCGAGTTCGGATTCGAGCCGGGCGCACCGGGCGTGGGTGTTGGAGAGCTGTGAGGGTAAGTTGGGTCGTCAGCATGCGTACGAGATCAAAAGTCTGTGTAGGAGGGAAGGGAAGGAGGTGTGGGTGAGGGCGTTGAGTGGAGTATCCGAAACAGAGTAAGAGGCGAGGTGCGGCGGCGGAGAGTACAATAGAGGAGAAATGCCCGAGAATGGAGGGGACGAGAGAGAGAGAGAGGGCATTACGTGAACGAGAGGGGTTGGAAGGCGACAATGGCCAGGATAGAAGGCAATACTCAGCGTGTAAAAGGAGGCGTATCCATGAACGTCCAAAGAGAGGTAAGGGGTGGTCATATATGTGAGTAGAATAATGAAAGATAGTGCAGAAGAGGGAGAGTTTGGAGCAAGAGGAGAACAGGAGAGACGAAACGCGAAAAGCGCCGGAGTGATGAAGGGTGGAGCGAAGTAAGCGACTAAAAGTGCGTTCACAGGGCATGCGAAACCGCAATGGTGGCACATGAGTGAGGAGTGCATGAGAGGCACATGCGTGCGGGAGGCAATAGCGGCGTCGAGTAACTATGGCGGATGGAGGAGGAAATCTGGGACGTAGCCAAATAAACGCACCTGAAATTCGTAGCGCTCCTCCGTCTCGGCGAGAACGTCATAGGCGGCCAATCCGTGGTCAACGAGGGATTTGATCTGGTTGAGGGTGCATGGCAGGGAAGGAGAGTGTGAAGGGAAAGAAGGACGCGCGGAGTAAGGAGGAGCCGGGACGAGCGCGAACGAGAGGAGGCGAGACAGTTGTGGATTACGGCGAGCGAGACGTTGATAAGAGAGACGGATACAAGGTGGCGATGCACGAGGAGAAGAGTCGAGACAGGCGTTTCGAGAGATATGCGAGGCAGCGCGGGAGGCGAACAAGGCGCGGGGGACGGGCGAAATGGGCGATTCGTGAGGTCGAGTCGGAGAGACCATCAAGTGAGCGCATGCGCCGATCAATGCGGAGGAATGGATCAGGAAGCGAGACGAAGGAAGGATAGGGGGAGGCAGTCGGAAGTATCAAATGCCGACGGGCATGGCGTTTCGACAGTCAGAGACGGCCATCGAACGAGCACATACGCGGGTCGGTGCAACGCAACGAGGTGGGCGTTCGACGTAAGGATGAGGCAGGCGTGAGCGTTCGGCAGCGCACAAGCGGTCAAGACGAGCGGTTCGAGAGGTCGACGTGGGAGAGAGTTGTCGAGTGAGCGCATGGGCGGGTCGGTGCGCCGACGCGACGAGAAAAAGCGAGATGGAGACGCAGGGAAGGAAAAGGGTTGCGGTCAATCGACTAGGCTGTGAAGGTGAGCGTGCCCGAGGGGAGGGCAACGACGCACGAGTTCGAGATCAACGACAGGGTCCTGCAGAAAGGGAGAGAAGCAGCGTGAGATGTCAGCCTCGGAAAGGTCAAGGTGGTGGGGATTGACTTGGAGCAAGTCGGAATACCAACGGGCCCGCCCATGCCCGAGCAAGGCGACGGACGTACCTGGGTTCCTGCGAGTCCGTCTCTGATCTCCGCAAGCCTCTCCTTGGGCAACCACGCCGGAATCCCGCTCCCCGGTGCGGTGTTGGCTGCAGGATGGCCGTTGACAAAGGGCCGAGGTACCGAGGGGGTGGTCGAGCGGGCTGGCTGAGCGGGTGCGGGCGGGCTGCCGCGGCGTGAGCTCGCAGACTGTGGGTCCGTTGTCTTTGGTGTCGCCTGCATGGCCTGGCCGTGTCGCGGCGCCTCGTCCATGGTGGGATGGGTGGGATTCGAGGGGGGGTTGAGCGAGCGGGGCGAGTCCTCTAGTCGGTTGTCGCGGCTGTGTAGTCTATGAGCGTTAACTGTGCAGTCTCTGGCAGCACTGTTCAGCCAGCCGTGCGGTGTGCGCGTGGTTGGCGGGTTGGTATCCGACTTTCGACTCGCTCGCTGGCTTTGGGCCACGCTGCCGCTCGACACGTCTCCTCACTGCTCCTCGTGCTCGGCTGGTTCGTGTGCTTGCTTGAAGCTGCTCAGCCGCCCTCGTCTATCTAGCGCGACCACCAGCAGCGTGCGTCTGATCGTCTCGCGGGACAAGGCGTCTCATCGTGGAGGGGCCGCACCGCAACTCGCACAGTCAGCGCGACTTGGTGCCCAGTGGGGCGCAGCTGGCGGTGCTGTAGCTCACACAAAAGCCTGACAGTCGTACGCGCGCAGTCGCAGCCGCAGAACCCACCTCGTCCCACCTCCACCTCCTCCCGCTCCTCTCCCGACTCTTGCTCCCATACTCGCCCAGTATGCTCCTCGATATCAACAGGAAGCTACTGGCGCGTTGTGCGCGAGTGAAGGCGGTCGACTTCCATCCGACGGAGCCATGTGCGTCTGAATCTCGTTCTGAGGCGGTAGGTGTCGAGCTGACCTTTTCCCGTTCACAGGGCTGATGTACGTCCTACCCCACAAGCTGCTCTCATGCCCCTGCCCCCTTTGAACCAACTTGTGCCACTCGGGGTCGTTCGTGTCCGGCGCTGCCTCGATCTGCCGCTTCTTCGGCCCCTCCCGCCTGGCTCTCTTGCTGAACTCGCCTCGCTTCCCGCAGAACGGGCCTGTACACCGGCAACGTTATCATCTACCATGTCGACACCGGCGTAGGTCCCGCGCGCCTCATGTCCAGCCGCTTGAACTGGGCTGACCCCGCTTCTCGCCCCGTCTTCAGGCCATCATCAAGACGTTCGAAGTGACCGAAGTGCCCGTGCGTTGCGTGCGGTTCATCGCGCGCAAGAACTGGTTTGTCTGCGGCTCGGACGACTTCCACCTCCGCGTCTTCAACTACAACACGGGCGAAAAAGTCACGGCGCTCGAGGCCCACCCCGATTATATCCGCTGCCTCGCCGTGCACCCGACTCAGCCGCTTGTCTTGACGGGATCGGATGACATGACGATCAAGCTGTGGGACTGGGAGAAGGGGTGGAAGTGCATCCAGGTGCGGCGAGAGGGTCTCTTTCGCGCGGACCGCTTGAAGCTGACCTGGTCGAGCGCCGCAGGTCTACGAGGGCCACACGCACTACATCATGAACCTCGCGTTCAACCCGAAGGACTCGAACACGTTCGCGTCGGCCTGTCTCGACCGCACCGTCAAGGTCTGGTCGCTCGGCTCGCCCGTCGCCAACTTTACGCTCGACGCGCACGACAAGGGCGTCAACTACGTCGAGTACTATCACGGCGGAGACAAGCCCTACCTCGTCACCTGCGGCGACGACCGCCTCATCAAGGTGTGGGACTACCTGTCCAAGTCGTGCATCCAGACGCTCGAGGGCCACACTTCCAACGTCTCGTTCGTCATCTTCCACCCGTCGCTACCCGTCCTTGTCTCGGGGTCGGAAGACGGCACAGTCAAGATCTGGCACTCGGCGACCTACCGCCTGGAGAACACGCTCGACTACGGCCTCGAGCGAGCGTGGTGCGTCGCGTACGCGCGTAAGGGCAACGACGTCGCGTTTGGATTTGACGAGGGCGCCGTTGTTGTCAAGCTCGGCCGGGAGGAGCCGTCCGTCTCGATGGACCATTCGGGCAAGGTCGTCTATGCCCGCAACGCAGAGATCCTTACTGTCGCGCTCCAGTCGACAGCTGACGAGTCGATTCCCGACGGCCAGCAGCTCTCGCTCGCCCCACGCGAGTTGGGCAACACCGAGGTCTTCGCCTCGACGCTCCAGCACTCGCCGAACGGACGCTTCGTCACCGTCTGCGGCGACGGCGAGTACATCATCTACACGGCGCTCGCGTGGCGCAACAAGGCGTTCGGGCAGGGCGTCGGGTTCGCGTGGGCTAGCGATTCGAACACGTACGCCGTCCGCGAGGCGGGCAGCAAGATCCGCGTCTACCGCAATTTCAAGGAGCGGCCCAACCTCGTCCAGGTCACGTACCCTACCGACGGCGTCTACGGCGGTCCGTTGCTCGGCGTCAAGGGCATGGGCTTTGTCGTCTTCTACGACTGGGAGACGGGCGCCATCGTCCGCCGCATCGAGGTCGAGGCGCGCGACGTCTCGTGGTCGACGACGGGAAACCTCGTCGCGATCGCAGGTGACGAGTCGTTCTACGTCCTCCGCTTCGACCGCGACGCGTACCAGGCGCGCCTCGACTCGGGCGCCGAGATCGACGACGAGGGCGTCGAGGAGGCGTTCGAGCTCGAGTCGGAGATCTCGGACGCCGTGCAGACGGCCAAGTGGGTCGGCGACTGCTTCGTCTACACGACCGCCGCGAACCGCCTCAACTACCTCGTCGGCGGCCAGACGCACACCATCACCCACTTTGACACGACTATGTACCTCCTCGGGTACCTCCCGCAGCACAATCGCATCTACCTCTGCGACAAGGACGTCAACCTCTACGCCTACTCGCTCTCGCTCTCCGTCATTGAGTACCAGACCGCCATCCTCCGCGGCGATCTCGACGCAGCGAACGAGATCCTCCCCTCCGTCCCGCACGACCAGCGCAACCGCATCGCGCGCTTCCTCGAGGTGCAAGAGCTCCGCGAGCTCGCGCTCGAGATCTCGACAGACCCGGACCACAAGTTCGACCTCGCGATCGCGCTCGACGACCTCGAAACGGCGCTCTCGCTCGCGCGTAGCTCGCCGCACCTCGGCTCGCAGACCAAGTGGCGCGCTGTCGGCGACCGCGCTCTCGCGGGTTGGAAGATCCAGCTCGCCGAGGAGTGCTTCAAGCAGGCCAACGACCTCTCCGCGCTCCTGCTGATCTACACTTCGACCGGCGACCGCGCCGGCCTCGAGGGCCTCGTCGAGCGCGCGACCGAGCAGGGCGCCTTCAACATTGCCTTCGCTGCGGCGCTCCAGCTCGGCGAGTCGTCCAGGTGCGTCGACACGCTCCTCGCGACCGACCGGGCGCCCGAAGCCGCCCTCTTCGCGCGGACGTACGCGCCGAGCCAGGCGCCGCGGGCACTCCAGGCATGGAAGAAGCAACTCGAGGCGGCGAAGAAGCCGAAGCAGGCGAACGCGCTGGCGGACCCCGAGGCGAACCCGGAGGAGTTTGGCGACTGGCACGAGGCGCTCGAGCGCGAGCGGAGCAGGCCTCCACCCGGCTCGGTGCAGCCCGACCTGGTGCAGTTCGGCGAGGAGCAGCGAGGGGTGGACGAGCGGGAAGGCGAGGTGGCGTACGGCCAGGAGCAGGTCACGAACGGTTTGGCGGGTCTCTCGTTCCAGGACTCGCATGCGCACCCGAACGGCGACTTGATTGGTGCGGATGACCGTGAGTTTGCAGTTCCTCTTCGCCGCTGTCACAGTCGCTGACCAGTCTTGCCCGCGCAGACGACTTGCCTCCGGCCATCCCAGTCGTCAACGGCGCGCCTCCAGCACAACAAGAGGACGACCTGCTCGCATGAGTTGCTAGAGTTCGACGCCTGCCCCCTTCCACTCTGTCCTGTAATAGCTGTGCCCCAGACCCGCTCATTTCCCAGCATCGTGCCGGTTGTCAACGATTTCCAGTTTTCCTTTCGCTCGCGCCCTTCGGGAAAGTTTCTCGCTTTCCTCTGAAGCTTCACAGCCAGTGGTGCGCAACGAGAGCAGCCTTTGCGCTCTTCGGGCCGAGATAGAAGCATTCGAGGGAGACGGCCAACGCATGTTCACTTCAGCTCCTCCTCACTCCGGGCTTTCACGCCGCACACTCTGGCGATCCCAGAGCACCCGTGCGTCCTCTGTTTTTGTGTTTGTACAGCTTCTGCACCTCTGCTTGAGCTGTAGTGCCCTCGGGTCGTTTGGTCGATCTTCATCGCTTCGTCTCATACAAGGGGAACAACATTCACAGGGAAAATCGCAATGGGATGGTCTGGCGGGTTTGGGCCCAGTCTACTGGCACCTCGGCCTGCTTTGATCAAGAGAAGAGGTGCTCAAAGGACGAACACAGTCTTGGACTGGCCCTTTCCGAGTCTTCTGCGGCCCATCATTCGACGTCCATGACACAGAGGCTCGCAACTGACTCCGCTCTCTGCATGACAGCCTGTCCTCAAAGCGAATGCCGCGATGGACCAGTCCCGCTCACTTCGCGAAGAGGGCAACCTCGCCTTTCGTTCGTCTCGATGGACCAAAGCGATCGACCTGTACACTCGAGCGATCGATACTGTGAAGGTTGACGTCGCGAACGCGACGGAGGACGAGAAAGAACACCTTTCCGCGCTGTACTCGAATCGAGCGGCTGCCCGGATACACCTCTTCCTCCTTGACCACGGTGTGTGCGAGTATCCCCTTTGCATACACTCTCAAAGCTAAGGTGATCGCACTTCCACAGCGCTGCTCGACTCGGATGCGGCAATCATGCTGCGACCGACCTGGAGCCGGGCACACGCACGCAGAGGCGAAGCGCTTGCCCGGTTACACGGTTTTGCTGAGGCTCGTCAAGCTTGTGCATTACGAGTCCGCCTTCGCACTGGCGCTTGAGCTGACTCGCCTACCTGTAGATCTGCTCGCTGTTGATCTTGCAGAAGACGAAGCCACACGGGCTCGGCACATGAGCGCGGCAGCAGCGGCCAAGGTTGACCACGACGAGCAAGAGCGGCGAAAGAAGATGACAGTCTTCGAGATGGCCGAATCTGCGCTCTCGTTCGCGGCGGCGTACGACAAGTACGTCAAGGACGGAGGAGACCCGGAGAAGGAGGGTCTCGTTTCGGCTTCGACGGCGGTCTATGCGTGGACGATGCTTGACAAGGCTTTCGAAGAGCTTGACGAGAAGCTGTGCGTCGGGCTTTGTCGATCGCAGTCGAGGTGTGCTGACGGGTCGCGAATTCAGGGAGGTCAAGGAGTCGGGCGAGGTTGAGGCGGTCACACCAAGTCCGAGTCTCGATATTGCAGGTGCGCGCAACCGTCACACGTCTTTTTCTTCCGCTGCTCACACGCTCGCACCCCGCAGACGCCATCATCACCGACGCGCGCGGCTTCCACCTCCCCTCCGGCAAATCACACGAGCTCCCCCTCTCGGAGAAACTCCGCCTGCAACTCGCATGGGACTCGAAGGTCCTCAATCTCGACCAGTGGATCAAGCCTGACGTCGTGCCGAGGGATGTGATTCGGCATTACGACGCGCGGGTGAAGCGAGAGGGTTGGGCGAAGTGCGTCTCGCTGCGCTCCTCTTGCATGCGCAGGACAGGGCTAATTTGCGGTCGACGGGCAGGGTGAAGGTCGCGCTGGCGCACCTAATTCGCGGCTCGTTCGTCGCAGCCTACATCAACGAAGTCCAGCTGCGAACGGGTGAGCCCACTTCGCTCGCCAGCGCGTCCGGCCCAACTTCACCGCACTGATGCCGACCTGAACGTCGCAGCCGAGGCCGTCTCACAATATCGCTTCGTCCTCGGCTTGCTCGTCGAAGCCCGATCGCTGTGGGAGGACGTCTCGGAGGACGAGCAAGGCTCGACGTTCCGCTTCACCTTTGAGCGAAAGGTCAAGATGCATCTAGTCGGTGCGTCTAGCTTACGTTCTCTTGTCGAGCTGCAATTGACAGATCCAGGGGTGAAGAGGCGCTCGTTGATGGGCATTTCCGACACCATGGCACGCCGGAGGGCGACCGATTCCCGCTCGCCGAGGCGCAGAACTTGGCCGAGGAACTCATGGACGATTGCAGTCGTCGCAAGGCTCCGGGTGACCCAGTCTCGACGTTTGCTTTCCAGGTGCGAACTCGTCCTGCCTTCCTCGACCACATCTCGAGTAGGCGCTTCACCGGGCGGACGGCCTGCAGATCCAACCCATCGTCGCCGCGGGCAAAGCATTCGCCTACTCGCTCCGGCACCGCGCAGCACTCGAAGAAAACCGAATCGACTTTCCCGCCGGATACTGGCTGCACGGCGGGATGATGAAGGCTTGCGGGCGTCTCTGTGCGTCGCGCAGTCCCGCGTTTCGCCGAGAGAGAAAGCGCTATCTGACGGGACCTCGAGCGGCACGGTAGATGCGACGGCTGGCAAGCTGTTGCCGGAAGACGATCCTGAGAAAGCTGTCAACTTGTTCAACGCTCTCGCTTGGCGCGTCCGGCTCCTCCCGCACGTCGGGAAAGTAACTGACCCACTGTCACACCCCGCAGCGACTTGCGCGCTGGAGGCGTCACCGTGGCCGACCTGTTGGAACGCGCCGCCGAGGCAGAAGCAGCTCTCGTTCCGCCCGAGCGAATCTGTACGTCCTCCCGCGAACGCGAACTGTCGCAAGCTACCAAGCTCGACTTCTCTCTTCCGCAGTCGGACCCTCACCGCGGCTGTTTGACTCGCGCAACCTCGTCCGACACGCTTGCACGGCCGTCCGCGCCTCCCTCGCCCGCCTCCTCCCCTCCGTCCCGCCCGAAGCGCTCAGCAAGACAGTCAAGCCCGTGCCGAGAGTTATCTTCGAGGCTGTTCCGGATGGAAAGACGTGGGAGGAGTGTGTGGACGAGGAGTTGACGAGGGAAGCGCCTGGGGACTTGGACTTGGCCGTGGCCGAGTTGTCGAGCGGCCAGGGGAGTTGAGCCGGGGAGCGCTTTGTCGTTGTCGGCAGCTACGTCGGCGTCCTTGACGGAAAGACGAGGACCGCAAGCGACGAGACGGGGCAGGTCTGCGAATGTCCCCTCCCTGGACCTGCTGTTTCCGCTCATGGTCTCGAGGAGAGTCGGAGATTCAGCCACCTCTTCCGAGTGAATGCGTTGCATGGCCCGGTCAGTTACGCCTCGCTCCGCAGCGAACGGCGAGTGGCAAATGGGGCGAGGTGGGTCGCCGAAGGAGAGCAGTCCCGGTCTGGAATGAAATGTCTCGCTTGGCGGGGGTCGAGAGCTTCGACCGCCTCCGCTCGCTCGACTCTCTCTCTCTCTCTCGACCCGCTCCACTCGGCCCAATCCCGTCCCAGTGCGAGTCACGACACACTCTCCAAACTCTAGCAACTCGCAGCTGACCCGCGCCCTTCGCGACAGCCCAGCCCGGTGCACGTTTCAACCCCCCCAACACGCCCCCCTCCCTCCTCCAGCCCGCTCGACCGACCCCTGCCGACCGCCCAGCGACACCTGCAATGGCCGCAACACTCCGCCAGCGTGCCGCCGCGCACCCCGCACCACCGTCCAACAAGGATCTCAAGGACCACGACGTCCTCGCCTCTTCCGACTCCGAGGACGAGCACATGCAGGAGGACCCGGTCAAGGCGCTCGAGCACGAGTACCCGCCGTTCGTCGTCCCCAATTACTCAATCAAGGAGTTGCTCGGCGCCATCCCAGCCCATTGCTTCGAGCGCTCGGCCCTGCGCTCGTCGCTGTACGTGGTCGGCGACTTTGCCATGCTCGCGGGTCTCGGGTACGCCGCGTCGTTCATCGACTCGGCGTTCTCGTTCGACGGCGGCAACGTTCTCGACGGCTGGGCCGGCTTCGCAGCCAAGTGGGCGCTCTGGTCCGCGTACTGGGTCCTCGCCGGTTGGGTCGGCACCGGCGTCTGGATTCTCGGACACGAGTGCGGCCACCAGGCGTTCTCGACGAGCAAGACGGTCAACAACACGATGGGCCTCTTTCTCCACTCGTTCGTCCTCGTCCCGTACCACTCGTGGCGCATCTCGCACGCCAAGCACCACGCCGCGACCGGACACATGACCCGCGACGAGGTCTTTGTCCCGCGCACCGCGTCGTTCCGCAACCCCAAGCCCACCGGCAAGAAGCTCCGCGTCGGCCCCAACATTGAGCTCGACGAGCTCCTCGAGGACGCGCCGCTGTACCGCCTCGGCTGGCTCATCGTCCAGCAGCTCTTTGGCTGGCCCGCGTACCTCTTCTCGAACGCGTCGGGACAGCTCTGGTACCCCAAGTGGACCAACCACTTTGACCCGTCGTCGCTCGTCTTTGACGCGCGCCACCGCGGCCAGGTCCTCATCTCGGACGCCTTCCTCGCCGGCATGGTCGGCCTCCTCGTCCTCTTCGGACAGCACGTCGGCCTCGCAGGCGTCGTCAAGTACTACTTCATTCCTTACCTCTTCGTCAACCACTGGTTCGTCGCGCCTTCCCCCTCCCCTCGACTTCTCCGCGCAAATCGCGCTGACCCCTTGGCTCACGCGCAGGCTCGTCATGATCACATACCTCCAGCACACCGACCCATCGCTCCCTCACTACAACGCCGGCATGTGGAACTTCCAGCGCGGCGCGCTCTGCACGATGGACCGCAACATGCTCGGCCCAGTCGGTCCCTACCTGATGCACGGCATCTGCGAGACCCACGGTGCGTCGCGACTTTGCGTTGATCTCGGGAGTCTCGGCGGCGCCGTTGACTGACCTGTTCCTCCATACACCTTACTCTCTCGTTCCCCCCCCCCCGTCTTTTCCTCCGCTCCTCACGACCTCTCTCACTGCTCTTGCTCTGCATACCGAATTCTACGACTCGCAGTTGCGCACCACCTCTCGTCGAAGATTCCCCACTACCACGCGTGGGAGGCGACAGCAGCGCTCAAGGAGTTCCTCGGAGACCACTACAACTCGACTGATGAATCGATGTTCACCAGTCTCTGGAAGGCCTACAGACAGTGCCGGTATGTTTCCGCTTCTCTGGGTCGTGTTGTCGACGTTCACGACCTTTTCCTGACTTTGTTTTCCCCCGCTCATTCCCGCAGCTTCGTCGACGATGAAGGCGACGTCCTCTTCTACCGCGACGCCTACGGCCGCGCGCGCCGCGTCGCCGTCCCCGCCGAGGTTCCCTCCGACTCGGGTGTCGAAGGCCTCTAGACGATTCCCTAGAGCGAGACTGTTGCCCTTTCCCACTTCTCGTAGATCCCGCTTCCCTCTCTCTCCCTCTCTCTCTCTCTCTCTCTCTCTCTGGTTCAAGACGCCTCCTCCTCTCGTCGTCGTCGTCGGTAGATTATTTTCCCTGCCCCTGCTCTCACCACCACTCTGCGCCCGGCCCCGCCCCGAGGGTCGTCATCAGTCGTTCCTCTGTTCTGTACTGTTCGGTCCGGGCCGTGCCGTGTGCCCGCTCCTCCTCCTGCGCGGGTCTCGAACGGAGGTTGTGCGCAATGTTCTTTATCTCAAAACACCCCCCCCCCCTATCACGCATCACGCTCTCTTCCCTTTTTTTTCCCACACGAGAGAGAAACGGTTTCTTTCTTCTTCTTCTGTCCCACTCGTTCGTCGCTTCCCGTTCCGCGTGCCGTCCCAAGCAAGGTGCTTTCCTCTCTCGTATCCCTCTCCTCTCGCTCGCTCGCTCACAAAGAAAAGGCACCTTCACGATCCTCGAGAAATATCCGCTCTCGAAACCCAAATCTCAATTTCCCACGCCCTAACCCTCCTGAATTAGCCCCCCACCGCGTCCGCGTCCTTGTCTTGTCCACAAACTCAAACAAGGGGGGTCCCAAGTCTTTTCATCGAAGAGGAGACGGCATCGGATTCCGGTTGGAGAGAAGGGGGAGCGGAACGGAGGAGAGTGGGGTGGGTGGTGGGGATGGTCGAGGAGGGGAGAGAGGGAAAGTTGGGGAGCCCTGTTGGGGACGTCGATTCTGTACGCACAGAGCAGACCTTGTCACATCAGCATAGTTCTCTCTTGAGGAGCAGAATGGGAGCGTCTCGAACGTACACCTCGACTGGAAGTACTCGAGCAAGACCGAGAGGGCCTCCGACTCCTGTCCGTAGTCCTTGACGACGACGCACGAGCAGCCGACGACCTTGCGGGGGATGCCGTCCTTGTCGAGCTTGCAGAGACCGGCCCTGCGAGCGGAGCGAGCGAACCAAGGTGAGAATGGGTTGGTTGAGCCTGGGGGAAAGGGAAGGAAGGGACGGGTACGCACCACTCGCCGAGGAGCTTGGGGTCCGAGATCTGTCAGGAGCGTGGAAAGGAGCGCGGGGAAGCAGGAAAGTCAGCCTCGATCAAGGTGCCTTCGGAGAAAGGACGGCCGCATCCGCCGTCCGGACCTCGAAACACGACCGACAAGACCGGCTCGCTCACCTTGATGAGGTTGATCTTGTGCTCGGCGCAAAGAGCCTCGATGAGCTTGACGTACTCGCCCTCGGTGCACGACTCGTTGAGGACGCAGAGGTGAGCCTGACGCTTGTCGAGGGCCTTGGCGCACTCGCGGAGTCCGCGGGCGAGGCCGTCGTGGACAAGGGCCTTCTTGAGAACCTCCTTGAGGGCGTCCTATGCACCGGAACACGCGAGTGAGCGGACGACAGTGACGAGGGGTCGAGAGGGAGGGTGTGCGCGCACCTCGACGCTCATCTTGCCCTTGGGAGCCTCGGTCTCCTGGACCTGGACCTCCTCGACGTCGGCCACAACAGGGGTCTCGCTTCCGTTATCACTCATGGTTCTGCGCGGGAGAGCGAGCACGAGCGGTCAGCGGATGGGCGGTGCGAAAAAAGTTGGCGACGGCGCGGGCTGGACCGGACGCGCGGGAGTGCGAGTTGGACCTGTGGGATCGCGGGAGTGTGCAGAGTCGAGTTGAGCGCACACTTGGAGTTACTTTGGGCTGAGTGAAGCTGTCCTAAGCGAGTGGAGAGCGAGAGAGGGCGACGGTCGGGCGAGCTCGACGGCGACGACGGCACTCGGCGCTGTTGGCTTGGGCGTGGTGCTTCGGGGGAGAGAGTGGGTGCATGGACTCGCATGGACAACGCAGAACTCACGCACAGTCAGTCACCGCAACTCGCACTCTCTCGCCTCGCACTCGTCGTCCTACCCGCCCCACCTCGACACTCGCTCACCCTCACGCCCGCCCGCAGTGGACCGCCTAACCCAGACGCAGAACAGCATTGATGACGCACGCTCCCATCCCCCCCCCCCCTTCTTCTTCCTCTCGCTCACGCGTTGTGCGCGCGCAGCTCATCCGCATCATGTACTCGACCCTCGCGTACCTCTCGCGCAAAGCCTCGTTCAAGCAGATCAACCCGGACTTTCCGGTGACGCAGGCGATTCAGGGAGCCGACCCGGACGAGGTGTTTCAAGGTGAGTTTTGTCGAGCGGCGGTGTGTTGGTCTGCCAGCTTTAGTTTCAGCTTGCTGTACGGCTTGGCGACGGCCTCACTGACATACCTGTACTCCCTCACGCAGCCAACCGCAAAGAACTAGTCCACGACTTCCTCCTCAAAGCGAAACAACTCGAATTCCTCATATCATCCCTCCCCTCGACTCCGCCCGGCCCTGCTTCGTCTCCCGAGGGCGAGGAAGATAGTCCAGAGTTCGAGGCGTTGGAAGGGGAGATGCGCCGAGTGAATGGGGAGTATCTGGACGCGCTGGGGGAGGCGGGTGAGTCCAGCTGGGACGGGATCCGCTCGTCGACAGCCGATCAGCTGTTCAGCGAGATGTACTCTGGCTTCGTGACGGGCTGACACGCCTGTCCACGTCGCAGAATCCCTCCACGCGCAACTGCAAGCCTCCCTCGCAGGCATCCTCGAAACCCGCAGCACGGCCACCACGACCGCTACCTCCGCACCGACTGCCGACTCTGCAGCAGTATCAGCCGTGCCTTGAGCACGCCGACTCGCCAGCACGACGCCGGCACCTCCGATACCCAGCATCTTTTCGACTCTGATGATACCCCCCTGCCCTCTTCTCGTTTCTCGCATGGCCGCACCTCACCCGGCCCTGACCGGCTCGGCGACAGGTTGACACTGTCTGCAAGGTCGGTTGATCCCCAGCGACTGTGTCTGTCTGGCGGGAGGGCAGTAGCGCGCGAAGAGGGTCTCGCACACGAGAGATTCGCTTTTGCAGGCCGTCGTTCGCTCGCTCTGTTGCGGCGCTAGAAACACGCGCCCGAGCACGCTGCACGCTGGGACTTGTCGGCAACTTGGCCGTCTCGCTCGCTGGCCATTTTCTCCGGGCCCGCCGCGACCGCGCTGCGCCGAGTGGGGCTTTCTCTCCGCCCGCTCAGCTTGTACCGCTTGCTAGAACTGCTTGACTCGTATCAAGGGGAGAGATAGAGAGAGGTGAGAGAAGGGCTATGGCACCCCATCCAGACGCACTCGCACCCGCACCGCTCGACCCGGGAGGCCACCCACTTGCGACCCGTCGGCAACCCTCCGCTTCCTCGTCCTCGGCGTCCTCTACCTCTTCCGCTGCTGCGAGACCGAATGAAGGAGGACTGTTGGGCCGAAAGATTGTGCTGGCGGGACTGAGTAACCAGGTGCGTTGCCCGCCTCTCAGCCTTCACGTGAAGCCGGGCGGAATGTACACAGGGTCGAGTGCGAGAGAGTGGGCTGACGAGGAGTCTGATTGCGTGGAGCAGACCGCGGCGCTGTTCACGAATCCGGCGGACCTGTGAGTGCGAACGAGTCCTTCCTCTTCCTCGTCGCCCCTCTCTCGAGACGCCGGGAGGCTCTCGCGAGCTTCCTTCGCCTCTCTCCGAGATTGTCCGGGAGAGAGAATGTGACACGTCCTTTGCGCTCGCCATTGCAGCATCAAAGTACGCCAACAACTCGAATTGAAATCCCCCTCGCCAACCGGCTCCTCCACACGCTCAACCAACGCCCTTCGCACGCTCGTCACCATGGTTCGCGCCGAAGGCCTCATGAGCATTTACAAAGGCCTGTCGGGGAGTCTGTTGCGGGAAGCTTCTTATTCGTTCGTCCCCTCTCTCCCTCCTCCCCCTCGCTCTTCTCCCCTGCTGATGGGTCTGGAGAGGGTAGGGGCATACGGATGGGAGGGTACGACCTGGTCAAGGCGAGCATCATCAAGGGTTTCCCGCTCGCGGATCCGAATGGGTTCGGGACAAAGTTGGCGGCGGGGATGGCGAGTGGGTGCGTTCGCACGCTTCTCTCGGCGTTGCATGAGCAGTGAGAAGGCTGACTGCATCGCGCGTCTTGTTGTCGCAGAATGGTCGGCGCAGCAATCGCGAATCCAGCAGACCTAGTCCGTCTCCTCCACTTCCACTTCCTCCCCTTCTCCCCCACTCCCGCCAATGGTCCCTGACAAACCACCCTCGAGCAGCTCAAAGTCCGCATGCAAGCCCCCTCGGCCTCCGGAACGCTCCGCCAACACGCCTACCAGATCTACGCGGCGAACGGTCTCAAGGGCATGTACAAAGCTGTCGGGCCTACGACGTTCCGCGCGGGCATTCTGACGAGTTGTCAGTTGGGATGTTATGATCACGCGAAACATGTGTACGCATTCCGGCCGGGCGGTCGCTCTCTCTTTCTTGTTTCCCCGGGCTGACGCCGCTTGGGTGGGTGGATGGGACGACGCAGGTTGAAGACGGACTTTCCGAATTCGTTCGAGGAAGGCCTGACGACCCACCTCATCGCGAGCGGCATTGCAGGCTTCTGTTGTTCGGCAGCTAGCAACCCCGTCGACGTCCTCAAGGTGCGTCCTTCCCTCTCCCTCTCTCCCTCTCCTCGTTCGCTCGTCGCTGACGGCGACGGACGCGCGACAGGTCCGAATGATGACGGACAAGACGGGCCAGTACCGCAACTCGCTCCACTGCGCCGCGCTCCTCTTCAAGAACGAAGGTCCGTCCCTCCCGCGCTCCGTCTTCCTCCCCCTCTCGCCCCCCGCCCCTCCCTTGTTCTCGCTCAACCTAGGTCGCTGATCGCGCCCTCGCCCCGTACCGCGCGCAGGCCCACTCGCGTTCTACAAAGGCTTCGCAATGAGTTTCTGGCGCCTGTGGCCGCACAGTATCGTCTCGCTCATCGTGTTTGAGCAGGCGAGGAAGTTGTTTGGGTTGCCGCCTGTCTAGAAAACGCGCGCGCTCTCTCTCTCTCTCTCGCGCGAGCGTGCGCGCAATGTGTGTAGAACGTGGGCGTGTGTTGTATCGAGTAGAGTGAGCATTTGAGCGAGAGAGAGAGACGACGACGACGACGAGAGTGGGCGAGAAGGGGGTGGTGTGGCAACATGGCTGCGGCGCGATGCAATGCGAGGATGGGGCGTGGGAGGTAGGTACCACGTTGCGACACGAACACAACCGATCAGAGTCTATGCGAGAATGGCGGAAAGCGCGCGGCTTCGCTTCTAGGACCGAAAACAAGAGCGCGAAGGAGGAGCGCACGTCCTCAAGCGCCGCCCAGCTTGAGGTCGCCGAACGACGCGCCGAGGTCCCGCGACGTCGCGTCGTCCGCTTCCTGCGAGAGGTCGACCGACGACTCGCCGACGTGTTCGTCGCCGCGCGCTTTGTCGAACGCCGCGCGGGCCTGCTCGAGCTGCTTCTTCTCGAACGCGCGCTTCATCGCAAAGTAATCCTGCACGACGTGCGTGGAAATCGTCAGTACGAGTATGGATGTGGCGAAAGCGAGGAGCAAGAGAAGCGCGCAGAACAACAACTCACCTTGTGCAGGCCGCACTCGGTCTTGGTCTTGTTCGACGCCCACCGCCCGGACCGCTCGCCCTCTCCGTCCCTGGGCTTGACAGTCGAGTGCCAGTCTCCGACGCTCTTGTACCCCTGGTCGAGGAGCGGATTGTATGGGACGCCGGCCATGTCGATGTAGTCCTTGACCTCGTCGAATCCCCACCTGCACAACGGGTTCACCTTGACCAACCCGGTCGAGTCGACCTCGATCGGCTCCAGCGCGGCGCGGTCCGCACCCTGGGACCGCCTCCGACCCGTGATGACGGCCTTGACGCCGAGGGTGTCGTAAGCCCGCCGCGCTGGCTCGACCTTGACGAGGTAGTCGTACGTGTCCTCGTCCGTCTCCCACAGCCTCTCGCCGTACTCGCGCTCAAACTCGTCGACCGTCTCGACCCGGGGCGGACGGAACGTCTCGAGTTTGAGGTTGTACTTTGTCTCGACTTGGCGCGCGAGGTCGAGCGTCTCGGGGAAGTGGTACAGCGTGTCGAGGAAGATGAGGGGGACGGCGTGCGGCTGCTTGCGATTCCGAGAGATGCGACTGATCATGTCTGTCGCTGCGAGGCCGGTCAAGCCGAACGCCGTCGTCTGGAAGAGGCCGGGGATGTGGTCGATGGCGTACGCCAGTATGGCCTGCGGCGTAGCGTGAGCCAAGCTGGCGTTGATTTCGTCGAGCCTGGTCGCGTCGAACGGAATGCTGGACGTCGATGCGACGGGCGAGGACGACATTTTGTGTGTGGGATGGCGGCGTCAATTGCGTGATTTGAGAAGGCTGCGCGCGGTGGACCACAACAGGGGTGTCGGGGGGCTCGGTGAATTCGCTGTCGATGCACGAGTCGAGAGTGTGTGTCGGTGGATGTGTAGCAGTCAAAGAGAGAGAGAGAGAGACGAGACGAGACGAGACGAGAGCGACGGAGCAAAAGTGCGTTTGGCGAAGGCGTGCTTTTGTCGGTGCTGACCCGAAAAAGGGCCGAGGCCCGTCACGTACGAACCGCTCAGCAGACACACACGCATTGGCAACATCCTCACTCGACGACAGCAAAACCCTCGCCGCACGGCACCCGACCGGCCACGAACCGCTGCGATGTCCTAGGACAACGACCGAGCGCGACGCGGGTGGGGCGGGGCGCTCTCATGGTTCACACGCCCGCTAATCGTCAACGACTTGTCGCCGACACCGCTCCTGCCATGCGAGAGATGGCCAGCAGGAATCGCTCGACCGCCCGCCGCACCGTAGACCTCAGTTTGTCCTCCGTCCTGCTCACGCCGCCTTGGGGCGTGACGAGATTAGGAATGCAACACGGGCTGTACACAAACTGCAGCTGCCGAAACGAGAAGTGTGAGAAGAGAGGGGACGAGAGCCGTCAAAGGAGGTCAAGTGAACCGGTGTCTCAGAACCCATTGGCGAGCATCGACGCTGCCATCCTGGCCTGCACACCCACCGCAAACTAATCAGCAACACGCGCAGGGAGAGGAGAGCAGATGAAAGCGAGCGGCGTGGACGTACATCAACCTTCTGCCTCCGGTCGCCCTCGACGTGCACCGAACTCGCCATGCTCCTGACCGTCCGCTTCTGCGCCTTCTGCGCCATCGAGCCGAGGTTCCTCGTTCCCGGCGCGAGTGGGTCGCTCGACGACGGCGCAGGCGACGACGGCGGAGCGGCTCGACTCGGTGTCGGCGAGGCCGGCGCCGGCGCCGTCAACCGACTCGACGCACTCGCGCTCCCTACGCTCCCCGCACGTCCCACCACCTGTCCCCCCGGCGTCGTGTGGTAAATCACCCCAGCCTCGGGCCTCTTGATCGCCCTCACATCCGGCCTCAACAACTCAAACTCCTTGAGGCGCTGTTTCTCGCACACGAGGGTCTGGCGCGCGTGTTCGAGGAGCGAGGAGACGAGGTCTGCGTGCGTGTCGATCGAGTGGCGCGTCAGGGAGGGCTGGAGGTTGGTCGAGATGCCTTGCAGTCGGCGCGCGAGCGTCTCTTCGTATCGCTGGGCCTGTTCGCGCTCTCGACCGTCAGCCCTCACTCTCGATCAAAACAAACGCAGAGGGCAGCGCCACGCGCGTACCTCATCAAGGTCCTCGAGGGCCTCGTTGACCTTGTCCGCCTTGAGCGACGACGCGCTCTTGAGTTTCTCGATGTTGCGCCGCTTCGAGATGCTTGCTTTCACGGCTTGGCGGTGTTCGTCGGCTACGGCGTCGCGGCCTGAGAGGGTTTCCTGCGTGACGAAGCGTTGTGAGCGGCACAAGCGAGAGGCGAGAGGAGGGAGCCGCACCTTGGCAGACTTGGCGTTGGCGGACTGGTAGACGAACATGTCACCAAGGGTGACCTGTTCCTGCATCGACTGCCGACGGACAAAGCCCGTCAGGCTCGGAACCGCGAGGACAGAAAGGCCTCACAGCCATGACGCACCTGCACCGCCAACAAATCCGCGTCAACCTTCATAGTCCTCGCCAACCTCTTGAACCCATTCGCCAGGGGCGCATAACTCTCCGCCAACGCAAACGTGTTCAACTGGTCGCCTAGATCGTTCACGCTCGTCGCTGCAGCCCGTCGAGTCTTCGAGACGCGGTCAATCGTTTTCGCGGTGTCGTGGAAGGTCGATTCGAGGCGCGACATGGAGATCTTTGCGAGGGTCAGGGGGTCGTCGAGTTCGCCTGGGAGGCGGGAGCTGCGCGAGAACGAGAAGGACGCGGCGGCTGATTTCTTGCGTGACCGCGCCGTGTACTGCGCGCGCAGACAGTCAAACAACGGGTCAGCATCAGGCTCGTTGAACGAGCATCGGCTCGTGTCAAGGATATGCCGCCACGCACCCCAAAGTCGCTCTCGATGAAACTACGCATCTCCTCATCCCTAACGACCGCCGAATCGCTCGTCAACCTCACAACCCATTTCTGGAACGCCGCCTTGATGAGCCGGTCGTCTTCTTCGTCTGAGGCGGCGGAGGTTTGGGCGAGAGGGAGGGCGGGGACGATCGATTGCGGGCAGGTGACGGAGAGAGCGGAGACGAGCGACATGAATTCGCCATAGGAGCGGGAGATCGAGCGGTCTGCGGGGCGTCGAGATGTCAATTCGCGTGCTGGGCGGTGTGCAAGAGCTCTCGGACGCACAGCTAGAGTGCTGAAAGTTTGCGAGGTTCGTCTGCGCAAGGAACAGCGAGGTGAGCTCGCGCAACCTCCAGGGCCGTCGCACGCTTGACGCACCTCTGCATTGAACTTGATGTAGATGTCGCGCCTGTTCCTCTCAAGCCCCATGATCCTGATGCGGAGGAAACCCTCTCGCTGCTGCTGACGGACCTGTCCTCCACTCGCTCCCGCCTCGCCCGCCGCCCGTCTGCCGTGCATCGAGTCCGCCACCTGTGCGCTGCGCGGTACGAGTCCCTCCGTCCTCCCCTGCTGTTGTTGACCCTCGCCGCTCGCTCCCCACCCATCTCCTCCGCTCGTCCCGCCCTGCTGCCACGCGTCGCCCTCTCGAGCGGGTGGACTCGCCGGCCGAAATCCAGGCGCTCGGTAGTCCCTGTCGTAGCCTGGCAGGGGTGCGCGAGGGGCGACAGACGACAAATCGCTGCCAGGGTGGGGGAGTGACTGACGAGGGCTGGGATCGTACGCAGCGGGATGGAGCGGGTCGTAGTCGTTCATTGCGAACGCGTCGGCTGTCTCGGTGCTGCGTCTGAGAGCTGGGCGGGTCGGGGAGAGCCGTCCGCAAGGTGTCGAGGACGAGAGGAAGCTGGCCGATGAGGATGGGTTGGGTGGGAGGAGCGCGAGGGCGGACCGGGTGCAGCAGCGTGGAGCGCAGTACGCCTCCTTCTCAGCCTTGTACGAGGGTGCGGCTCTGGTTCGAGACGAGTGAGGAGAGCGAGAGAGCGACTTGGCGTTGTCCTCGACGATGACGACGGCAGCAGCAGCTGAACTCAGCAACGACGGGCACAGCATGGCGGGCCCTGCTCGCTAGACAGAGGCGCTGTCAAGGTGGCAGTCTCCCAACCCGCATCGACCACAAGACTTCGCGAATCTTTTCGACTCGCTGCACAAGACTCGCAAGGTCGCGCTAGGCTGCGTCTCGCCAAGGTGGATACAGGCCGAGGAGAAGACCCTCGAAAATCTAATCGCTCGGTCTCGCGTCTTATCCGATCACTTGTGCGCCGCTTGCAAGGTTGCGCCGGGTCGAAGCGTCGAAGCGCTGTGCGAGATGATCAAGGTTTGCGGCGAGTGTCGACGGATTGGAAGCGGGCGGTGGGCCAGAATAGCGAGGCGGTGCAGGACTGTCTTGGCAGTGCCTTCAACCAAGCTGTGAGGAGTGTCGAGTCGACGCGGGAAGAGCAAGTTTGTGGCACAAGCAGAGATGGCGTCGCTGGAAGGCAGCTCGTGTTCGGCCGCAGAATTCAGCGTGACAAGGTGACAAGTGTGCCACTGTGACGCGTCTGTCCGTAGACTGAACAGCCTGCTGGAAGAAGAAACCGGCGGAAGGCGAGAGCGGAATCGTCTGAAGGTTAAGCCAGAAACAGCAAGGGTCGAAAGCCAGCGTTGGACTTGTGCAGTGAGACAATAGATCGAGGACCTCACCCTCCGCGAAGGAAGCATGTGGCGAGCACGCCTGAGCCTCGAGGAGGAAGGAATGCGGGAAGCATCAGCCTCGGAGAACGACCCTTTCGCTCCAGCCCATTCGTGATCCCGCCCATTGCCACGCTCGTCTCCATTCAATAACTTACAGCATTCCCTTAGCGGATTGTCACCGTCTCTGGTGGTGGTCTTGTCGGGCGAGAGCGTAAACTGATGAGAGTGCGGCGAACGGGATGTAACCGCGAGGACACAGCGCGGCGGGCTGGCGCGCATCTCAGATTGTCCAACAGAGTCGAAAAAGCAGCTCCGTAGATCTGCAGCTGCCCACAGCGGTTTGTCCATGGGGTGAGGAGGCGAACCTTGGACACCGCATCTCTCGCTCCTCGCAAACTCGCTGCCCTCGCTCTCCTGCTCAGATTGGCCCACGATGGACATTGATGACATCTTCAAGGTGCGCTCCCTGTTTGACCATAGCCGGCCGCCGCCCACAATTCTGACTTGACCCCGTTTCCCCGCCTTGCAGCGACCGCCTCTCCCCAAGTCGAATGTCGGCTCAAAGCGGAAACACGAAGCGCCCTCTCTCGACCCCGAGTCGTACAAGTCCGTCCGACTCGACACGCCGAGCGGACCGGCCCCGACCGCGAGCGCCGACAAGGGCAAGGGCAAGGGCAAGGGCAAGGGCAAGGCGAAGGCAATGGGCGTGTCGATTCAGGACGGGTCTGACGACGAGGACGATGCGGTCACTGGTGCGCAGGAGGGAGAGTTTGCGCCGAACGGAGACGCGGACTACTTTGCCGAGGAGGACGAGGACGGGCGGTTCTTGTGAGTCTCAGTGGCTGCTCTCCGTTCATGCAGGCTGACCCGCATTATGCAGTGGTGGCGGCCTCAACACGGTGCAGAAGGAGGTGTTGAGCATCTTGGAAGGATCCCGCAGCGACGCGCAGCTGCCAGGCGAAGACTTGACGCCTCAAAGCGTGCGGAAACAGCTTCTGAACCTCGAAAAGGCCGTCAACAAGAACCGCGACTTGCGCACACGGTTCCCCTCCGACCCAGAGAAGTTTGTCGACTCCGAGTTCAACCTCCTCGAGGCGATTCGCGCTGTGTTCCTCTTCTCGACCAAACCAGCAGTCGCTTACCCCCTCATGCTCGAGAACTCGACACCCAATACGTTCGCCGACCTCCTCTCGCACGAGAACATGGACGTGCCGATCGCCGTTGTCGAGGTTCTCGAGGAGCTGCTGGACCCGGAGGACCTGGACGAGGTTGACGAGGATGAGGAGGATGCGGACGGCGCGGTCGAGAAGAAGCGGACGGCGATGAAGGCGTTGCTGGACGGTCTCGTCGAGGCGGGCGTGATCGATCTAGTTGTTGCGCAGTTGCAGCGCGTCAACGAGGAGGACGAGGGCGAGCGGAACGGTCTCTTCCATACTCTCAGTGCGTGCCGACTCACCTTCTACAAAGAACGTGTGCTGACAGCCACTCATTCAGGCCTGATCGAGAACTTGGTCTCCCTCTCGCCCGCCCTCGCGTCCCCCTTCCTCTCCCCGAAATCGCCCTTCCTCTCCTTCCTCGTCGACCGCCTCTCGCAGACCTCAAAACCCGTCGAATACGACCAGAATAGGTTCTACGCTGCAGAGATGTTTGCGCTGGTGCTGAGCTTGCCGGCAGAGGTCGTGCAGGGGGTTAACGAGGCGCGCCAGCGGATTGGAAGCGAGGGATGGGTCGAGATCTTGCTCAAGGTCCTTTCGGTGCGTTCTGCGTTCGTCTGCGGCCTGCGGGGCGCTTAACAGCCCAAGTGGTGGCTGACGTTGTTCGTCTGCGACGCAGACCTACCGCAAGCGGGATCCAGTCGGCTCCGAGGAGGAGGAGTACATGGAGAACGTTTTCGACGCCCTCTGCTCCTGCCTCTCCTCGCCCACTCCTCCGCCCTCGAATCCCTCCGTTCCGCCCGTCCACGCCGTTAAAGCCGCCTTCCTCGCAGACGAAGGCATCGAGCTTCTCGTCCTCATGCTCAAGGCCAAGAACATGTCGCGCAACCGGGCTATTAAAACGCTCGACCATGCGCTGCAGGGACGGGAGGGCGCGACGCTATGCGAGCGGTTCGTCGAGGCCTTGGGGCTGAAGACGCTCTTCGCGGCATTCATGGGTCGGGCGCGTGTTCTCCTTTTCGTGCGTGATTTAATGGAGAGCTGACCGTTTTTTGCGCCGCAGTCGGACGACAAGAAGAAGAAAAAGGCCGCGCTCGCGACCACGCACGGAGACACCGAACACATCCTCGCCATCCTCTCATCCCTCTTCACCTCGCTCCCCTCGGACTCGCCTCCCCGCATGCGACTCCTCGCCAAGTTCGTCGAGAACGACTACGAGAAGATTGACCGTCTCCTCGAGATTCGCGAAGAGCTCGAGAACCGGATCGCGAAAGGCGTCGATCCGGTCCTTGCGCAGGAGATGGACGAGGACGAGCTGTACCTCGAAAAGCTCGACAATGGCTTGTTCGCATTGCAGCTGGCGGACTATGTGACGGCGTGGGTTTGCATGGAGGACGACGGGGTGCGTTCCGAACACTTCTCTCGCTCGCTCGCTCACCCTTCGTCCTGACTTTCGCCCTTCGCAGGCTCGTGACCACGTCCTCATGCTTCTCTCTCGCCGCGACAAGTCCCTTCGCGACGTCATCGCCGTCCTCAACGAGTATGCGGACAACATCGGTGAGGTGGAGCGACCGGAGGACGTCGGGGAGGATGCGGTGCCGACGGAGGGCGAGGAGCGGAAGGCAATCCTGGCTGAGCTGGCGCGGTACCTCGAGAGCCTGGCATGAAACGCTCAAGACAGTTTCTCACAAAGCGCGAATGTCGCGTCGAAGAGAGGAGAACTACCAAGAGATACGAGAATGCGCGTCCTGCTCGACGAAACGGGAGAAGGTGAGGATGGGAGGGTGGAAACTCCTACAGCGGTCTACAGCCCCGTGTTCTTCGATATTGATCCCCTCCAGAAATCGCATCGCTCGAGCTGGTCCTTGCCGAACCGCTTTAGGCTCGAAGTCTTGACGACGCGAGGGTCTGCTGGCGAGGCGGGATCCGTCGTCGTCGTGTTGAAGACCAGTTCCTCGCACTTGTCGAAGGTTGGCCAGTACGGGTTCACGCGCGAGTTGGCGGGGTTCTTGTTCGGGTCGAAGGTGCCGAGCATCGCGCCAGCGAGCGCGCCGTCAAACGACTCAATTGCGGAGCGAGACCTGTTGCCGCCGAATATGTTGCCGAGGTAGTAGAAAGTGTCCCAGCCGTGAGTCGCTGGCGAGATTGCGAAGGTCCCCTTATGCGCGGACGAGTCGAACGCTTCGGCGATCCAGTACGTCGGACAGCTGTCATGTCGCCGAGGTCAGCGCTCAACACGATGGAGATCGGCGGGACACGAAAAGCGGACGCACTTGAAGGTCGAGTCGGCGATGACTGCCGAGATACGCGCCACGGTGTTACCGAGCGCCGGCGCCAGCGAGATGGGATAGTATTGCGCTACATCTTGGCGTTCTTCTGCATTCATTCGCGGGAAGAGACCGACGAGGAGGCGGCCGAACTGCCACGCGAGAGCTGCCGGCTCGGTTACCGTGTCGCTCGCTAGCGTCGGGTCCGCCCAGATTGCGCCTGCGAAACGGTTCGTGAGCGATACTGAACCAGGGGATTGGAAGGTGCTGACCCTCGTCGGCATTGTTGATTGCGGTAAGGTACTTCTGCGGGAGGACCTGGAGTCAGGTTGCCTCTCGACTCGCGAAATCCGGCGGACGTACCCCGTTCAGCTTGGCCTTGCCCTGCCTGAGTAGCACGGAAGCCCGGTCGCGCAAGAAGCTGCCGTCGATGACCGGCACGTACGTCCAGACCGCCCACGGAGCAGCCGCTGCGTTTGCGAAGGCCGCTGCGGCGAGCTTCGAGGCGTCGACTTTGGCGAGGCAGTCGAGAGACAAGGCGACATCGGTGCAGTTGACGGCGGAAGCGAGCTCCTTGTAGGTCTGCTCGACGGACGGCGCATTGTACTCGACTTCGGGAGGGAGGAAGACGGACGAGGCGACGGCTGCTCTGAAGAGGGTCCTCTTTAGGCCGAGCGCCTTGACCGTGTCGCCGCCCTAGCGAAGGAGGAGGCTGAGCAGATGCATGCTCAGAGGAGTACGACGGAGCTCACGTTCGCAACGAGGTGGTTCAAGACGGATCCTGCGCCGGCGGAAACACCCCAAACCGTCACATGCTCTGCATCTCCACCAAACTTGGCGATGTGCTGCTGGACCCATTGGAGAGCGAATTGCTGCCGCATCTGGGGCGTCAACATGTCCTTGAGGGAGGCGAAAGGCGCGAAGTGCTCACCTGGTCCAGCAAGCCTGCGTTCAGAACGCCGTTTTTCTTGACTGCTTCGCCGCCGAGGAAGCCAAATGCGGAAAGACGGTACTGGACGCGCACGACGACGAGGTGATTGCCGCTGAGGCGAATGAAGTCGGAGAGGTCGCTCGTGGTTGAACCGTCGCCGATGCCGTATCCTGCGGGGGCAAAGTCAGTAAGAAAGTAAGAACCTAAGAAGAGGGGATAAACGCACCCCCACCGTGAATCCAGACGAGGACGGGCAGCTTGTTTCCCTTCACGGCGTGCGCAGGCGCCTGGACGTTGAGGAACAGGCAATCCTCCGACTGTTCTCCCGGCGTCGAGATGCGTGGAAGAGTTCCAAGCGTTCCCCGGAGCCCTACTGTTCCCTGCCAGCACATCGGGCCGTACTCCGTAGCATTTTGAACGGCAACCGTCCTCTCGGGCGTCTGCGGCGTTTGGAAACGTGCCGCGGTCGCAAATCGGATCCCGCGCCACTCGTACAGCTCGTTCGTGCCGTTGAAGAAGCCTTGGTAGCGGGCGTAGCCAAGATCGACGACGGGAGGAGGCGGCAGGTGCTTGACCGAGGCGAGGGAAGGACCGCTCGAAGCCAGCGCAAGGCTTGCGCCCCAAACGACGGCAGCGGTGAGTAGCATTTCGTGGAGAAACCAGTGATGGCGAAGGAGCAGCAAGCGAGAGACCGGTCGCCAGAATGCCCCATCGTTTCGCTCGCTCGTCTTCCACGCTTGGACGGACTTGCCGGTGCGGTGCCAGTCGCATGACCAGATCGGCTTCTTCAAGAGCCCCAATCAGCTGCGCCGCTCGCACGACCTACGGGACAGCGTGCTGCTGGCGTGTGGGCCGTTGAAGAGATGGAGCGGAAGCGACGATGAGGAGGGAAGAGCTCGTTGAGAACGGCACTCAGGCCGACGAGGTGCTTCACTGAGCGTCCAGAGCAATTAAAAGCGCCTCTCTGTCCTCGCGCAAGCCCATGGATTGAGGTCAGCGGTGAGAGCGAAGGCAAACCCTCGCGGGACCTCTCTTGCGCCTCTATCTACGTCTGATAAGGCACTGCTTTTGCACTCGTCAACGTCCATACCGAGTGGGCCACATCGGAGAGGAAGGAATGAACAACGAAAGAACGAAAGAAAACCAGGAGGGAGACGCCTAAAGACCCGCGTTCTTCGAGATTGAGCCGCGCCAGAAGTCGCACTTGGCCTTTTGGCTCGTGCCAAAGTCGGTCAAGCTCGAGGTCTCGACGATGCGCGGGTCGGCGGGCGAGAGGGTGTTCCTCGTCGTCGTGTTGAAGAGGAGCTGCTTGCCCGAGTCGAACGTAGGCCAGTATGGGTTGATCGTCTTGTTCGCGGCGTTGTTGTTCGGGTCGTACGTCTCGATGAAGCCGCCGAGCGCTCCGTCGAAGGACTGGACGGACGAGACCGACTTCTTGCCGTTCCAGATCGACCCGATGTAGTATGAGTTGTCTGTCGCGTGGTGAGCGGGCGCATAGTCAAACAGACCCTTGTGGGCGGACGAGCCGAATGCCTCGGCAGTCCAGTAGGTCGGGCAGCTGCGAGAAAGCGAGGGTGAGCGCGATTTGGGGGAGGAGAACGGGAGCGACGCACACAAAGGTCGAGTCGGCAATGACAGCCGAAATCCGAGAGAACGTGTTGCCCTTCGACGGTGCCTCCGAGATCGGGTACTGCTGAGCGACAGCCTGGCGCTCCTCGGTGGTGATGTATGGGAAGAGACCGCTTAGAATCGCGTCAAACTGCGTGGCAAGCTGGGACTGGTCCGTGGTCGTGTCATTCACGATCGAGGGGTCTGTGAATATATATCTACGCGCAGTGCGAGAACCGCGTCAGTCTCTTAAGGCAGGAGCTGGAAGATCGGCACTCACCCTTCGTCGAGATTATTGATGCCGGTGAAGAGGTTCTGCGCTCAAAGAGGATGTCAGCTGGCTCCCTCTCTCTCGCGAGACTGTAACGCACGCCGTTCAGGCCCTTCTTGCCCTTGGCGAGGAGGAGCGACGCCCGCTCCGTCAAGAAGGTCCCATCGACAACCGGGACGTACGACCAAAATCCGAACGGGAACGCTGCCGAGTTCTTCAAGCCTGCAGCAGCCAGCGCAGCAGCGTCGACAGCCTCGAGGCAGGCGAAGGACGAGGCGGCCTTGGTGCAGTTGGTCGCGGAGACGAGCTGGGAGTAGAGCATCTCGGCGAAGGGAGAGTTGTATTCGGCTTGGTAGGGGAGGAAGACGGAGGATCCGATCGCGGCGTGGAAGAGGGGCTTCTTGAGACCGAGGGCCTTGACCGTGTCGCCGCCCTGCGAGATGGGAGAGATCAGCGAGGAGGGAAACTCCGCGAAAAACCGGTCTGGAGACCTCACGTTTGCGATGATCTGGTTCATCACAGAGCCAGCGCCTGCAGACTCGCCCCACACAGTCGTGTGATCTGGGTTACCGCCGAATTTCGAGATGTGCTTTTGGACCCACTGAAGGGCGAATTGCTGCGGGCGAGAGAGGCCATCTCAGCAAGCCTTCCAGACAAGAACACGGCATCCACTCACCTGGTCGAGCAAGCCAGCGTTCGTCACACCGTAGTCCTTCATCGCCTGGCCAGCGAGGAAGCCGAACGCCGCCAAGCGATATTGGATTTGTACGACGACCATCTTGGTTCCGGTCTGCTTGATGAAGGCGGCGAAGTCGCTGCCGGTGCTCGCATCGCCGAAAGCGTACTTGCGCGTCGTGGGAAGTATTCATCACGTCAGCTATCGCTCCGGAGGGGAAGGGGACGCAGGCAAGCAGACACCTTGCGGGCCCGCCGTCCCTCCAGAAACAGCGAGGAGGTGCCGATAGGCTGACCCTGTCGAGCCCGCCTAGAGAGATCAAAGGGACACCACTCACACCTCCACCGTGGATGTAAACGAGGACAGGAAGGTTGGCGCCCTCGCATGAGCCGGCGGGCGCGAGAACGTCGAGGAAGAGGCAATCCTCCGAGGCCTGTTTCTGCGGAGCGCTGCTCGAACTGTTGCCGGGCGGCGGCATCCCCTTGGTCGTGTTGACACCCTCGCTGGCTGGCCAACAAATCGGCCCATATTCGGTCGCGTTGCGGACGGCCTTGTGCGTGGCGGGCGTCTGAGGAGCCTGAAAGCGCTGAGCTGAGGCGTAGCGGATTCCGCGCCACCAGTAGAGACCGGCAGTCTCGTTGAGGTAACCTTGGTAGCGGGCGTAGCCGAGGTCGACGACGGGAGGGGGTTCGTTTGGGTTCGTGCGGCGGACGACGGAGGTTGGGGAGGCGAAGGCGAGCTGAATGGTCGCGGCTAGCGAGGCGAGGGTGAAGAGCTTGACGAGCATGGCGGGGGGTCGGAGACGGCGGCGGGTTGACGGCGAAGGAGAGAGCAAGAAAGCAAGAATGCAAGACGAAGGTCGGGCGTATCGTCTGTCCCCGCTCGAGGGGCGCGAGCGAGTGCACGGACAATGGAGTTGACCCGGGCCGCAGGCATCCTGCGGGGACACCACCACGCTCGAGCGGAGTGCTTCATCCGTTCATCCGCTTCAAGCGAAGAGCGTCAGCGATCCGACGAGGCCGACGACCTGTCTCGTCCCCGCTCCGTGATGAACACTCGCCGTGTCAGAAAGGCTCGATCACGCTGCTAGCGTTGTTCGAACTGACTCAGAGCACGGCGCCAAGGCTGAGAGTAGCTGAGTTTAGCCTTTATGTGCGAGCCGGAGGAGTGGAGGCGAAGAGCGAGTGAAGGAGCGGTTCGGAGGAGGGGAAAGGAGTGGGGACATCACAGAATCTTCGTCAGCCGATCGCGCGCTGCCTTCCGAGCGCTCTGTCAGCGCCGATTGATCCGCCGACGGCACGGCCTGTCAGGTGCAGTAGCGCCGGAGCAGGATCACCCGCGAGACAGGCGAGGGGTCGCTGGACTCGCAAGGTGTCAGCTACAAACGAGGCTGAACGAGGGCTGCAACTGCACTCACAGGTGGTCCAGAATCCCAGCCCTGCCTTCGTCTGCCTCGTCTGCCTACACGCGGGACCGTGGGGTCGTTGAAACGGTGATGGAAGAGAGGCTGGTCGACGCGGAGAAGGAGAGGTAGCACGGGCGGGCGTGACAAGGCTGCCTGGGGTCGTCCCGTCCGACACGTAGCAGCAACAGTCGAGCACTCGGTCGCATCCGTCGCGCGAGTCGGAGTGAGAGTTCTTGTCGGTGCGAGGTGTTTCTGTCAGAACTCGACCACCTCCTCAGCCCGCTTAGCTGACCTGCTTGAACCGCTTGGCTGCCTCTCAGATTCCGCGCCTCACGCTGGACCGCCTCGAGGGCGCCCCTCGCTCTCGTCGCCGTCGCTCGCATCCTCATCGCCCGACCCCGCCCCACTTGACCTTACAAAGCTCCACGCCGTTCGCGATGCCGTGGGCGTACGCTCTGCCAATCGCACTGGGCGTAATGACCGTCGTCGCAGTCACCGTCATCCTCGTCGAGGTCGTACCGGCCTTCCTGGAGGACCTCGAGCGGGACCGCCGAGATCGGGAAAGGAGGCGCATCGCGGGACAGAGGAGGATGGCGTCGGTGCAGGCCGTGCCGCAGGGAGCTGGGACGGCCGCTGAGATGCAGCAGGGAACGCACGGGTATAAAGTCAGGCAGCGGAAGGGCGTGCACTCGCAAGTCTCGTCGCCGAGCGTTCAACCTGAGCAGGGCGCGAGTCCCCACTTCCTGGGCTGTCGAGCGAGTCATCACTGACCAGGCAAGTCGCCCACAGCGCTACGAGATCCACTCGCCAACTCGCGACTCGCCTCAGCACGTCCTCGGCGCTTCCGAGTTCGAGAACGACGACGAGGTACCGCTCGCGCAGATGCCTGGACGCGCGACGCCAGCTGCCGCTACATCTGAGCTCACGGGGGCAAAGCAGACACCGGAGGACTCGGGTGAAGCGGCCGCCGAAGTGTCAACTTCCGCCTCTGGGCCCATTCCAACTGCTACCGACGCTCCCGCTCCTTCCGTCGCAGCAAACGAGTTCCTCTTCGTTCCCAACGAGTTGACAAATTCAGACGATCCCTTCACCGACGCGCAAGCCTCCTCTCTCGCCACCTCCTCGTCCTCGCTCCCGCTTTCCAAATCCGCCACCCTCGAGCCCTCGAGCCCAACCTCTGACACCGCACCCCTTCCGGATCTTCTCACCTCCGGATCCGACGACGCAGGGTGGGTCATCCCCTCCACTTCTCCCTCCCTCGCAGGCGGGAGCGGGAGCGATGAAGATGGTTGGTCGAGGCTGAGCGACGAGGAGGACGACTTTACGTCTGTGTTGGGTGCGGGCGCGGAGTCGAACGGGGCGACGGAGGAGTGGGCACAGGTGCATGGTAGCGCGGCTTTGTAGGCCGCTCGGGACGCTTCTGGACTCATTCTCTCTCGTCGTATCGTTTGTTGCTTGTGTCTTACTCTCATCCATTGCAATCTCTTTCTGCATCGAACGGCAGCGGAAGCAGCCCCCTTCCAAGCTCAGGCGGATGCAGCGGGTTGCAAATGCAAGAACGACAGGCGGGAAAACGGCGGCTAGAACAACAATGATGGACGGTAACGACACGATATGCAAAGCAAAAAGAACGAAGGGATGAAGCGCAGACGAGCACGACATCATCACGCACTCAGGCCTCCCCCTTCTCTCCGAACGACGTCCCGACACTCAGACTCCTCCCCGCCGCAACCATCCTCTTCTGCGCCCTCTTCCCGGCCGTCGCGCGACTCTGCACAACCATGACCCACTCCGCGCCAACCTCCTGCGGCGCAACAAGCACAGCAGTCGCTGCCTCTCCCACAGCTCGACGGACTTCGCTGCTCGCACATGCACCGAGCGTGCCAGCACGCTCGGCGGACTTGAGAAGTGGGAGGGACTCGAGGCGGTGAGACGGGGCGTCGAGCCGGGAGCGGCCGAGGAGGGTCAAGCTGGGTTGGGCTGCGGTGAGTGCGCGGAGGCGCGTGACGGCCGTCGCGAGTGGGAAGGCAGTCGAGACGCGTTCGACAACGAGTGAACCGGAGGGGAGGGTGGTCGCAGCGACGGCCGAGACCTGCTCGAGCGCGACGTCGTCCGCCGTAGCACTCGCAAGAGCATGCTGACCATGCGAACTGCCATAGTGCGTCTCGCCTGCGCGCGTACCGCCGTGGTGCGTCCCTCCGTGTCCGAGCGAAATGTGGTGATTGTGGTGCCCGACTGGACTGCCGGGCGGGATCGACAAGGCACGCGAGAAGATCGCGTCCAGCTTGGTGGTCGAGGTCGCTTCGGCTTCGTCACTGTCTGAGCGATCGAGCCCGCTCGCTGCTTGATCTTCCTCCGTCGGCTCGGCGGCGCGCGTGACGACGAGGACGGTTGCGGTAATAGCACCCGCAGAACGCTTGACAAGTTGAACGGCAATCTCGAGGCAAGTCCTGTCGTCCGCGCCGCCAAAAAACGGGATGTAGAGGTGCTTCGGTGCGCGCGCGACCGAGGGAGCAGAGGGACACGAACGGTCAAGGAGGACGCCGACGTCGCACGAGGTCTCGAGGAAGACGTCGCGGAGGAAGGCGGCGAAGAGAGGGGCGCCGCTGACTTGGGCTGAAGTCGACGAGCCGGGGACGGCGTTTCCGAACAAGGCTTCGAACGGGTTCGGGACTGCGCGCCTTACGGCTGGTCAGTCTTGCGAAGCGGGGGACGGACGAAAGACCTTCGAACGCACTGAAGGACTCGACGACGTTGCCCTCCTCGCGCGGCCCACTCGCGCTCCCGAGCTTCCACGGTACAACCAACATCTCTGCCGCCCCTTCCTCCGTACATCTCGCGACCGTCTCGGGCCAATTCTCCGCCGCAGTCATCGCAAACTCGCCAGTCGCCACCTGTACCCCCGACGAGTAGGCGAGCGAGGCGAAGGTCCGGTAGAGCGAGACGAGTGGGTCGCGGGCGAGGTGCGAGGCGGCTTCTTCAGAGGCGAGCATGACGCCGCTTCCACGCTCGGTAAGCTCGACGAGGCGGAGAGGTGTCACTTCGAGTTGCTGTAGCTGTTGCGAAGAGGGAGGAAGGGGCGTCGGTGAGTTCGAGGTCGTTGAAGTCGTCCCCTCGTGAGCCGGCGGGAGCAGCCTGTCTCCCAGAATCAATGTCTCCCCTCCTTGCGTCGACCTGCCCTTCGCCACCGATCCAGCCGGCGCCGACGCAAGCAAGTGAGTGAACACCATCGCCGCGCCGAGCGATTCGAGTTGGTCGAGCATAACGATGAACCTCGTGCGCATGCGAAGCGAGAGGCTGGACTTGTCGAGAGACGAGCGGGGTTCCGAGTCGAGCGTGCTGGAAATGGGTGGGACCTGTTTGGTAGAGGGACGGTGCCGGGGTGGATAGAAGGCGAGAGTGAGAGGGGTCGAGGCGATCGTCAAGACACTGTGGGGGAGATGGGTCAGCTTGTCAAGCGCCTTGTCAGGCAGGAAATCGCTCGTACAGCGCTTCGAGTACCTGTGAGTAAGCTTGACGCCGTTAGCGACGGAATTCGACACCGGCAGCGAGAGGAACGCACGAAGATACTGAACACCGTCGTGCTAATGATCCCGACCTGTCCGTCCCCCGGCCCGATAAGCTGGTCCCTTTCCACGTAGATCTGGACAGTAGGACGCACCTGCAACCCCTGATTGAGCACAATCAACTCAATCAACCCCTTGGCACTCATTAACGACCCGGTCGCTCCCGACTGTCTCCAGCTGAACCCCGTCGAGCGAGCTGCGATGGCGCTGCCGAGGAATTTGCCGGAGAAAGCGACGACCATGACGCAGATTACCCAGCCCTGCGTGCGAGGGCGAGCGTAAGCGAGCACGAGAGGGGAGAGACGAGGGAAAGAAGGGGGAAAGTAGAGAAGGGGACGCACCCAGATCGTCCCGGTATTGAGCAATGTCAAGTTCGTCCTCAATCCGGACGTCGCAAAGTACAGCGGGATAAAGATGCACACGACCAGGTCCTCAATCCTGCTCGCAAAGTGGTGTCCCAGCGTTCGAGGCACGATGAGGCCGACGAGGAACCCGCCAAAGATTTCCGAGATGCCGATGATTTGGCAGAACCAGGCGGAGATGAGGACTAGGGCGAGGGTCGCGCAGACGTAGCCCTGGGTTGGGCCGTCGGCGCGCGTGTAGGAGCCTGTGGTGCGTGCGAGCCAGTTGAGTGCTGGGCGGGCGAGGAAGAAGAGTGCGAGGGTCCTACGCATGCAAAATCGTCAGCTTCTGCGGGCGATGAAGGATACGGCGAAGCGCACCAGCCGACCATTGTCAGCAGGATGTAAACGACGACAACGCCTTGACCAGCCGAGGCGAGTGCGACCGAGAGCGCCAGCAAGCACCACCCGATGACGTCGTTAACGACGCCTGAGGCGAGGACGACGAGTCCGACTGGGTCGGTGAAGAGCTGCAGTTCCGAGAGGATGCGGCTGAGGACGGGGAAGGCGGTGATGGATGAACTTGTGCCGATGAAAGTCACTGTGGGGGTTCGTTCGTTGCGGGATGGAGATGCGAGGGGTTAGCCGAGGAGAAGCGGGAGGAGATGAATGGCGAGATGCGCGACGAGGGAACGGCATCAAGTCAGCTATTCTGGAGCAATCGAGACAAGCACGATCGCCACGCACTGAACGTCGTAAACTTGACGTCCTTGCTGATGAACTCGTTGTACAAGCCGACACTGACGGCGCACCCGAGTCCGAACGGGATGACCAGACCCGCTGCCGACACCGCCACAGTGGGTTTCAAATTCCTCCTCAACAGGGAAAAGTCGACGTCCGTGCCAATGACGAACAAGAAGAGGACGAGTCCGAGATTTGCGATGAGCGAAAGGAACGGGATCGAGGGCGCTGGGAAGATGTTTTCCGTGAAGCCGGGAATTTGTCCAAAGGCGGTCGGACCGAGGAGAATGCCGGCTAGGATCTCGCTCACGACGCGGGGTTGACGGGCCCAGCGGAAGGCGAGGGCGAGGATGCGCGACAGGGCGAGGATGAGGACGAGTTGGACAATGACGAGGACGAGCGGGCTGCGCGGACGGGATGACAACCCGTCAGCGACAACAAATCCAGTACGGATGCCGTATCTACGCACTTGCTCGTGTTGAAACGGATGGGGTTGATGTCGCTCCCGCCACTGAGAATCGTCGTCTCGTGCCCTCCTCCACCCGCCGGCTGGCTGACACTACTCGACCAGACCTGTCCAGCCGTCGCTGTCGCCGTGAAGGTGACGAGCGCCGCCGCCGCACTGCTAGTCGACGCAGCCATCGTTCGGACGGAATGCCAAGCGGGGGTGCAAGCGAGTAAGCCGCGGTCAAGCAATGGGGCGAGTTGTGGCGAGGACAGGTGGGTCAAGCGGTCGTCGCGAGCAGTCTAGCGAGGGTGTCGGTCCGTCCAGCGAAGCGTGAGCGCGTGGTTGAGTGAGGAGGAGTGCCCTTAGACTCCTGGACAGCGCTCACACCGCGCATGCATCGCAGGGGGACTTGCTGCGAACGCTCAAGCTTTCAGCGGACACTGCTCGACCGACTGACGCGCTCAACCTGTCGCGCCAGCCTCTCTGCTCGCTCATCTCGCTCCCTCGCCATTCTCATCAGTTCGGGACGGTCGACTCGGCGACGCTGGCGTTTCGAGGGCTGCTTGGCGCGTAGGATCGACGAGAACAGTCTGTCAGGGACGGTGAGGTGGTCAGAACGGGAACGAAGGCCTTCGAAGCGAGGCAGGTCGTCTCCGACCAGGCCGACTCGCTCGACGATTGCAGCTCATATCGCGTGCCCGATCAAACCGAACGAGTCGTACACAGAGTATATACCACCCCACAAACGAGCGAGGAAACGAGAGGAATGTCTACAGGCGAACGCCCCCGCTCCTCGTCCTCGTCCGTTGTATCTACATCTGCAGCTGCATCAACTCCGCCACGAGCTTGTCGACCGCCGAACCCCGATCCTCCTGCCGACACATCTCGACCAAACTTAACAACTTCTTGACGCCAATACTGAAACTCCTGCCTTGTCCCGGTGCCTCCTCGCCGTCCCCGAACCCGGCTTGACGAAGGAGGTTGATAGCGCGTTGTTGTTCCGCTTTGTTCGAGTCGCCAAAGAGACCGACGTCTTCCAGTACGCGAACGAGCTGGGAGAGCGTGGTGACGGCTGGGACGCGCAGGGTCGTCGCGAACGCATCCATCGCGTCCATCTCGGCGAGCATCGAGCGGTTCGAGGTGGTCGAGAGGATGAGCAGCCGGCGGTCCTTGGGCGGTCGTTTCGAGAGGAGGACGAGAAGCGCCTGGAGGACCGAGTTGCTGAACCTCGGACCGATCGGGACCCAATCCAAGATCCGCTCGAGTCCGTCCACGACGATGACGCTCAGGGGGCTTTTGTACGAGTCGCTGAACACCTTGTACAAGTGTGCGACCTTTTGCGATTCGGTGAAACCGACCATGTTTTCGGCGCTGATGAGCTTGATGAAGGGAAAGTCGGAGGCGAGCGCGATCGTCGCCGCGAGGGCGGTCTTGCCGGACCCGGGCGGGCCGTGAAGCAGGACCGAGACGAGCGGCGTGCGCTGCGAAGTCCGCACCTGGTCGACGAACAGCTTGCCGTCGCGGAGGATGCTCTGCGCGCACACGGGCAGGTCAGCGCGGGGGAACTCTCGATATGAGGAACCGCCGAACTCACGTGCACATGCTCGTCAAAGTGTATGATCCCATTCTGCACAACCGCCTGCAGCTCCTCCTCATTGACACCAAACGCCGGCTGAACCTCGTCGAGCGCATTCATAAAGTCCTCGCGGACGACCTGCATCTGGTCGATATCGTCCGACAATGCCGCAAGCGTCCCAACCTTGACGTGTCGATTGAACGCAAACGACGTAGCGCTCTTGACGAGTCCGCCGATCTCGGCGCCGGAAAAGTTCTTTGTCAAGGAGGCGAGCTCGAAAAGGTCGACGTCCCGACCCATCACGCCGTTCTGCCGCATCTTGGCCGTGTGGATCGTGAGGATTTGCACGCGACCTTGTTCGTCGGGCAGGGATACCTCGATGTGCACTTCGAGACGACCCGGGCGGAGGAGCGCCTCGTCAATCATGTCCATCCGGTTCGTCATGCCGATCAGGAGGATGTTGTTCAGCTGGTCAACGCCGTCCATCTGTGCAACGAACAACACGCGCGTGATGACTCAGCACCCAACGACGGCTAGACCTCATCAGCAACTTCGGAGGGGGCCTGACGCACCTTCGAAAGCAGCTGGTTGACGACCGAGTCGCCGACGCCGGTCCCATTGTTGGTCGAGCCGCGCTGCTTGCAGATCGCGTCGAGCTCGTCAAAGATGATGATGTGCAAGCCGGACTCGTCGCCCTTCTCCTTGTACTGCGCGGGCGCGCAAGCGTGAGTCCACGACGTTCCACCCTCGAACGCTGCTACGTGTGAGCAAAGCTTCCTACTCCGTATGACTGCTCAGACGAGGAAAGGGCGGACTCACCTCCTTTTCGGCATCCGCAAACAATTTCCTGACATTCTCCTCACTCTGCCCGACAAACTTGTTCAGGATCTCGGGCCCGTTGACGACCTTGGGTTCGCGCGCGTTGAGCATCTTGCCGATCTGGCGGGCCATGAGCGTCTTGCCTGTTCCCGGTGGGCCGTAGAGGAGGATACCTACGCGCGTAACCGACGCGATGCGTCAGTGGACGGCTTCTTGTCCACGAGCATTCCGACGGCATCGAACATCGCCGCAACGCGAGAGTAGCAACGCTAACGCACCCTTGACATGTTGAATGCCCAACTTCTCAACCAATCCAGGCGGGAAGATCCGACTCGCAAACGCGCGTCGGAAGATGGCCGAAAACTCAGTGTCGAGTCCTCCGATACCCATGTCTTCAAACTTGAAATTTGGGGCGAGGATGGCGTTTGGTGGGGCTCTGCGCATGCGACGGTGAGCAGGGTGAAGGAGAGAAGGCAAGGAGAAAGGAGGGGGAGACGCACTTTTTCGCGCTGGATTTGATCTTGATCGCGCTCGCCGGGTCCTTGACGAAATTAACCTCAGTCTGGCTCGTCAAGATCCCGGTCCTTCCATGCCCATGTCCTCCACCCTTGCCCTCAAGCGAGAGGCACTGCACGCCCTTGACTGTCGCGCGAAGGTTCTGGCCGTGAAAGTCAAAGACGAGCGGTTGGCCGACTGTGACGATCAGGCCGTCGTAGGCGCGGCGGAAGACGTCCTGAAGCTCGTCGGCGGAGTAGGCGGTTGGCTGGGCGTTCTTCTCGAACCAGTAGCCAACCTGCACGACGAGAACATACCGGCCCAGCCGAGTCAGTGTTTGCAATCACAGAAATTGACTGGGCAGGAAATGACGCGAACGCACCTCCAAATCCAACGCCGCCAGGTACACGTCGCTGCCTAACTGGCCCGGCTCAAACGGCTCGACATCGACAACGTCGCCCGACTGGCTTAGACCGGCAAATTGGCGAACGAGGCGGGCTGCGCCGATTGCGCCGCGCGGGATGGAGGTGTCGAACCTGTTTCGCGAGGGAGGGCCAGGAGGGGTCAGCTTGGGTTTGCGAGGGACGGCAAGTGCATTGCTGCAGAGAGCTCCGTCTACGATACGTATGGCAAGGCGTCCAAGTACGGATACTACTGAAAGGAAAAGGACGCAGCGAGAGGGAGAGAAAGGCAGACGTGAACGCCGAAGGCCGACTGCGCAAAACTGTTGCTGGGATGAGGCCCCCTCCGTCGAGACACCCTCAGTCCAGCAATACCTGCTCCGTACTTGAATGCACCGACGCCGTCCCTCAGCGTACGAGCAAACGCCGAGGAAGCACCGTTTACCGTGAACACCCTCGATGCCCCGCAAACTCACATGGTGGCGTAGACAAACTGCCCTTTGATGACGACATAAGGGGTATTGCCCCAGTCCTGCTCGTTGAGGACGACGCGGTTGGCGAGCGCATGAGACGGCGAGGGTGCCTCGACGACGGCGAATCTGCCACCCCTCGCCGCTCCTCCTCCGCTACTGTACGAAGGTGGCTGAGGTCGAGAGACAGACGAGGGCTTCTCGCGCTGACTCGAGGCGTACGGGTCGCGCTGGGGAGGCGGAGGCGGGGTGTGCTGGTACGAGGTGGGGAGGTGGTGTCGGACGGGCTGTTGAGCGGGCGGGAGGGGCGAGTATCCGCGCTGCGGTTGCTGTGGGGGTTGTTGGTCGCCTGTGCGCGAGAACCAGCTCATCCTAACCGTGTGAGCGTGCGAAGTGTGATTGGGAGAGAGCGAACAAACGACGACGAGGGTCGCCAGCGGACTTATCGCTGCGTCGAGTGCGAGACTGGGTCTGGAGGGCCTCTGGACCGTGCTAGGACTCGGCTCCACCCGCTCACACCCGTTACAGCTGTCCCCGTCCTCTTCTCGCATCCTCATCACCTCCTCGACCTCATCACTCGCAGTCGAACCCCGTCACACCTCCAGCTGGGCCTGCGAGTCGCAGTGCACGCTCGCAGACGATGGAAGACCTCGTTTCAACTCTCGCAGACACGATTCCGGCTTCGAACGGATCGAGCATCGCCGCGCCCATTCTCGAAGAACTCGGTAACGAGGTCGACCTCGCAACGTGCAGGCTGCTGGGACCGTTTGCGCTTGTAATTCAGGTGCGTTAGCGACATGCCCTCATGCAAAGGAGACGGGGAGTCACTTCTAAGAGACCGACACCTCCGTCTTCTCCTGGGGATTGCTTGCTAACTCAAGACTCTCCCTCTCGCAGGGCATTATGGGTGCCGTCGTCATCCTCTCGCTCCTCGCGAAACGCATGCGCGAAAAGCCCCGACGAAAATGGAAAATCTGGCTCGGCGACGTCTCGAAGCAAGTCGTTGGGCAGGCTTTCGTCCACTCTGCCAACATCGCCATCAGCGACTTGATCGCGCTGCACACATCCGACAACCCCTGCTCTCTGTACGCCCTCAATATCCTCGTCGATACGACTCTCGGCGTCTTGATCCTCTACTACCTCCTCCGCCTCTCGACGCATCTCATGCACACGACCTTCAACCAGCCCGCGTACGAAACAGGTTTCTACGGCTCCCCGTTCTCCCTCTCGTTGTGGGGCGAACAAGCAGCGATCTACGTCGCCTGCCTCACAGCGATGAAAATTGTTGTCCTCGTTCTCTTCTGGGCGTTCCCTGTACTCGAGGACGTGATGAGTTGGATGCTTGGATGGGTAACGGATGAGGAGGCACAGGTCTTCATCGTCATGCTCGTTCTACCCCTCGTCATGAACTTGTTCCAGTTCCTCATGGTCGACTCGATCCTCAAAAGCAAGGACGGCGCGAGGTCGGATGCGTTTGATGCGAGGTTGGAAGAGACGGACGAGGAGGCGCTCCGCAGGGGCTTCCTCGATTCGCATGATGACGAGGAGGAGTCGGATCATGACGGTGCCGGGCGAGGAGCGGCGGCTGGGTACAGCGACCAGAGCCCGAAGGTTGGGAGGGGCAGCGTGCAGCCGAACGGGCAGCGAAGCGATGCGATGGGGGCGAGAGGAGCAGAGCATGGGTTGCTCGACGCGGAAGAGGAGGCAAGTCACGGTGCCGACGGCCAATTCTTCGCACTCTCGATGCCGGCACAACACGCGTACCCGCCCGCCGCACGACCACCTTCTTCAGCCGCCTCGACCACCCTTCCTCCCTATTCTGCCCACCCCGCTCCTCCCGCCTCATCCGCCATCCGGCAGAGCCTCGACGAAGAAGACGACTGGTCCGCCGAGTGGGACCAGGCGTCCGCATCCGATTCGGCGTCAAACGCGGGTGGAGGACGACGCGAGTCGATCCCGCTTGCACCGGTCAAGGCCGCCGCGCCTCATCCACCGCAGCTTGCGCGGGTGGGTCACGCGAGGATGATGAGCGAGGACGTGGGAGAAGCGGACGAATGGGGGTTCGACGCCGACGCGAACGAGGTTGAAGAAGAGGAGGCGAACGCGCCGGGCAACTCGACACCGCCTGTTCCCTCGACGCCGACACCTCGACAATCTCCTCCCGCGCCGGCACTTCCATCTCTCTCACCTGCTCTCGAATCGTCAGTGCCAGATGATGTGGCGCACGAGGAGGCGGATGACTGGGGCATCGACGAACACGCGCATGTCACGCGCGATGCCTCTACTGCCTCCGACCAGTCGCCTCCTCTACCACCGCCAGCACCAGCACCAGCGCCCGAACCTCTCCCTTCTCCTCTTCTCCCCGCCGTTGCGTCCCCCCCTCTGTCTCCCGCTCCCGAAACTCCCCCATCACCACCTCCCTCACCTCCAGCGCCTCCGCCACCAGCGCCGCCCGTCGAGCCCGCCGCAACTCTTCGGCAGAGTGTCGATGGCGCAGACGACTGGGGCTTCGACGCCGACGCCGATGCTCAGTCCGAACTTGGTACGGCAGCGAGTGAACCGGCACGTGAGGTCCAGGATGAGGAGCGGATACCTCAACCTGAACCTCGACCGCGTGTTCAATCGAACGGGCACGCCGGTGCGCCCGAAGAAGACGAAGACGACTGGGGTTTCGACGGACTCGGCTCACCGCCTCCTCCTCCTCCTCCTTCTCACCATAACGAGTCGTCGCACGCTCAGTCGGCTTCGATCTCGTCCGCTCTCGAAAGGGAGGTTGTCGAGCCTTCTTCGGTTGTCAAGGGATCTGCAGCGGTTGTCGAGGAGGCGACGACCGACGTGGGACGAAGATCAGCAGCGGAAGCGGAAGGCGGCGAGGAGGCAGACGACGACTGGGGCTTCGACGACTCGCCCTCTCTCACCATCTCGGCGCTCGACCCAAACGTCAGGGATGTGGTGGCGGAGTTGGAGGCGCGGAAGAAGGGTGCCAGTGTGCGGGAAAAGGAGAAAGAGGTGGAGGAGGAGAGCCTTATCTAGACATATGTCCTATCGAGATGCGATGTTGTAAACGGCTTTTTTTTACACACGACGAGACGAGAGCGAGTACCACAACAAGAAAAGTCCGACCGAGGGAGACCGCGAGCCCAACGATGACAGTCCACAAGGAGAAACTAGCCCCGCCTGCCTCTACTCCCAATCGCTATCCTCGTCGTCGTCCTCCTCAACCTCCTCCTTCTCCGCCACCGCCGCACCCTTTGCGGCCTCATCCCCACTCGGGTTCCCACTCTTCGCACTGACCACATCGTAGCTGCTTGTCCCGTCGCTACTCGCGCGCGGGCTTGGCTCTGCAGCGACAGGCGGCTCGTGCAAGGCCGGAGTGGGAGGGGCGGGAGTGGCGGCGTCTGGCGCAGCGGAAGTGGTTGTAGCGGTTGCCATGAGGGAGGCGGGCTGAGCGGCGGCGGGAAAAGTGGACGAGGCAGAGGCGAGACGCGGAGATGCGGCGGAAGAGGCGGTTTCTTCGTCGTCCATGTCCCAGCTGAAGTCGTCTTCATCTTGCTCGGCAACTGCGACGAGTTACGGGTGTCAAAAACTCGGGGGCGATGAAACGAGGAGCTCGAGTTCGCCAGCCTCGACAGGCCGGCAGACGGGCGCGCCGACTCACCCTGCAACACCTTCTTCCTCTTCTCGTCCTCCTCCTCGATCCTCGCCTTCCTGAAGAAATACCTCGTCCAGAACGCCTCCTCACTCAAGTGACCCGGCACGAGCTCCTCCGCCGTCTTGCGCAAAGGCTCGCCAGCTTCTGACAACTCTGCATCGATTTGCGAGCGGAACGAGGGAGAGTCGAAGCCGCCTGCAGACGCGAGGGCGGAGAGGTACGAGGCGAAAGGTCCGCCGAGGTCGGGCGCGGCTGAATCGGCGGGAGGTTGGGCGGGGTCGAGCAGGAAGAGTGCGGGGTCGGTGCGGAGCTTGTACAAGACGAGGTCGCGACGGTTCATCGTCGCGCCCTCGAGCGACGTCCGTCCCGTCGCCGGTCCACCCGCCGCACCCGCCGTGGTGGGCGGCACGACCTTGACCGCGTCCTTGGCCAACTTGCCCACCTCGGTCGAAAACTCGTGGAACCACGCCTCGCCCTTGTGCAAGTACCCCTCTGCGACTTTCTGTCCCTCGGCCAGGTCGATGTGCGAGAGCTGCGACTGGATCTGGTGCAGGTTGGAAGAGAGGTTCGATTGGAGCGACGAGAGGTTGCGCGAGAGGTCTTTGACGTTCGGGTTCGAGGCGAGGGACGAGCCGAATCTCGCCATCCAGGCAGAGGCCGCGGCCGCGGGTGTCTGCTGGTGCTGTGCGTCGCGTCCGGCGGCCGGAGCACCCTCACCTTCGCCCTCGCGATCGACGCCCTTGCCCTTGTCGACCTTGGGCTGGTCCTCATCCAAAACGACCGGCACGCCATCCGCACCAATGACGACTCCCGAACCGCCCGTCGGCGCCGGCACCTCCGAGAGACGCTGAAGTTCAGCGCGAGTCTGCTCCGAGAGGTGGTCGAGTTGCGACCGGGCTTGCGAGAGGAGAGGCGTGAAATCGGCGCGCGCCGCTTCGTACTGCTTCTCGGCAGTCTGGAGGGCGGCGGTGCCCTGCGAGCGGGTCCCAAGAGTGCATGAGCACCGGTGCGAGACTGGCCGCCTCGAAAGACGCGCGCGAAGTGGACAGCCGCGCGCGCAGTGGACAGCCGCTTCAGGCGTCCATCACACGGCGCGCAAAGCCGACGAGAGCCTCATGGCAGCCACGGCGCTCGGACTTTTGTTTCGTTTCTACCTCTCTCGGGACCAGCAGAGAGCGCTCGCTCGAACGCACCTGCTTCTTCACTCGACCCCAGAAGCTCCCAAATCCCGCCACAACACTCGCAACCTCCTTCTCCAGTCCCTGCGACTCTGGTGCTGTGGCTGAGGAGGGTGAGGGTTGGGCGGGTGTGGATGTGGGTGTGGGTGTGGACGAGCGAGAGGGGGTCGAGATGGGTGTCGCTGCGAAGCCGCCGAGGGACCTGCGTAAGCGGGGAAACGTCAAGACTGAAACGCGGGTGCAATGTGACCCTAGCGAGGGCGTGGCGTACTCCATCGCGTTGCTCGGGCAAAGAGAAGCCTCGAGATAGTCGATGAACTGATGAAGCGCGAGAGAGGCTCGAAGGGTCGTGCAAGCGAGCGCGTCGCTGAGCTGGACGGACTGTGGGCCACTCCTGAGGCGGTCTGTTCTGAGCAGCAATCCAACCCTCCTCGAGGTGCGCGACGAGGTGTACCGCGGTCAAGAGCCTCCCGAGGCGGGTCACTCGCACAAAGAGTCGGGTTATGCACAACTTCCAGAGGGGCTTTTCTTTTGCATGACAGGAGAGAGAGAGAGAGAGGGAGAGATAGAGAGAGCGCGAAATAACTACCAAGGAAAGAAAAACGGGACGAGTGGGGTCGTTTAGTCTGCGAGCGAGAGGGAGCGTCAGCGAGTTGCACGGTCGCGAATCGACCGGTTCAACCGCACGGTCAGTCAACTTGAGGTGGCCCGAGACGAGCTTGTTCTCGAGCGTGGTGCCGTCGGGCAGCTCGATCCGCTGACCGTCGTTGGCGACGCTGCGGGGGAGTGGCGAACGCAAAGTCAGCGCAACGCATCGCGGGTTGGCTCGACGGGGAGAGTCGCACATGATGACCGTGCCACGGAGGGTGACCGCGCGACCGAAGCTGACGTCTCCAGCGACCTGTGAGCGAGAGAGAAGTTCGGTCTTAGCACTCACTCGCTGCGCAGCGAATCCGTGCGAGCGATACAGCAGGATCAAGCGACGGGGGAAAAGGACGCACGGTGAGGTGGTCGAGCTCGAGAAGCGAAGGGATCGTCTTGAAGCGCTTCTGGAACGCCGAGACCTTTTCACCCAAAACCCGCATCAGCGATTCTCTCTGCCCACTCAGACTGCATGGGCACGACGCACCTTCTTGAAGTGGTCTCCCAACTTGACGACGGGCGTAGACTGGAACATCCGGCTCGGGTTCATCCGGAGCTGGCCGTGCTCGAGCTGGTACAGGTCCGACGTGATGAGGAGCAAGTCGGAGCAAGACTTGACGGGCAGGAAGCGCGAGCGGGGGACGTTGATTCCGTGCGCGTTGTTGAAGTCTGCGCCCGCGCGGGGATGTGTGTGTGTGTGTGTGTGGGTCAGCGGAAGCGGCAAGAGGCTCGCAGTGGGTGGAAGGACGCACGCTTGATGGCCGCACCGACGGCAGTCTCGAGCTGGATGACGGCCTCGCCCTTGTCGCTCTGCTTGCTGCAGAGGCGCGCGGAAGCACAGTCAGTAACCCCTCGACGAAATAGGGACATCGGGCCGGGGACAAGTCGCCCAACCTCCCCACCCCTGCGAGGGCGAGAAAGAGGGACACGCACTGGTTGACGATGATCTCGAGGTCCATGCCGTCGTTCTCCATGATGCGCTTGATCGCGCGGAGGTTGATCCACAAGTTGTTCGTGTCTACGGAAGTGCACACGGGGGTTTGAGCAAGTGTCGAGTCGGAGGAGCACGGCGCCCGGGACTTACTGAAGATCTTGAACTTGCGGACCGACTTGAAGTCCTCGACGTGGTCGTTCGGGACCTGCGCAATCTCGAGCAACCTCACGTTGCCCTCATAGTTGATGAGCGTGCCACCCTTTACGTCGGCCTTGGTCTTGTCCGTGACCTCCATGAGGAACTCTGCGCCTGACGAGTGCATGTGCTCGAGGATGCGGGTGTCGACGACCGCGCCGAGGTTGTCGACGTTCGAGACGAAGAGGTACTCCTTGCCCGAGGCGAGGAGCTTGTCGACCAGGCCAGAGTTCATGATCGCGTCGAACAGGTCGCCGTGGCCGGGAGGGTACCTGCCGGGCGAAGGTAGGCATCAGCGACGTCCCACCGCAACGCCCACTTGCCGAGAGCGGACGCGACGCCGAAGCAATCGTCTGTCGCGCCGCGCCGCACGAAGCGCTAGGGCGACTCACCAAGCACCCTTGTCCTCGACGGCCGACTTGGGCGTCGGCAACAACGTCTCCTTGTTGACGCGCGGGTAACGCGACTGGTTGAACGTCATGAGTTCGATGCGGTGGTTCGCGTACTTCTGGATGATCCGGGCCGTGTCGTCGTCCGTGTTGAACGAGTTCATCAGGATGAACGGGACGTTGACGTTGTGCGCCGAGTTGAGGTGCTGCAAAGGCAGGCGGAAGAGGTCGGTACACGCTGGTCCGTCCCCCTCGCGGGAAGAAAGCGACTGGAAGCCCTCAGTGCGCGCCGACTCACCTCAATCTGCCTGACGCTCAAGTCTAAGAACGTCATTCCCTCCCTGACCTCGATCACACTCTTCGGTCCGACACATCCCATCGTCGTTCCCAGTCCACCATTGAGCTTGAGCACCGCGAGCTTGTTGAGCAGCTCGCCTGGGTTCGACGACTCGGCGAGGTCGGCGTAGGGGACGATTTGTTCGGGCGAAGGGGGTTGGATCTTGTCCCAGTCGCTGAACCGCGCAAGAGGAGTCAGTGAGGAGGGCAAGGAGGAAGGGTAACAGCGTGGAGATTCACATCTTCTGGCCCTTGGCGCGCTCGGCGAGGTAGCGGTTAAAGAGGATGAAGAAGCTCTGCATCTCTGCCTCGAAGGCCTGCGCAAAAGGTCGACAACTTCTCTTTCAGCCCAGCTTCTCTGCAGAACGGCAAAAGCGGACCTCGGAACAAGGGCCGCGATGGCGAACGCACCTTCTTAAAGTCGGGGTCGTCGATGCCCTGGATCATGGCGTTGAGCTCGTTGCGCATGGCCTTGGCCGAGACTCCCGTGGCGGCCGACTTGAAGTCCTGTTTGCGTTCGAGGCGGGAAGGGGGACGGAGGTGCCAAGGTTAGTGGGCATTCCGTGAAGAAGGGTCCGAGACTGGGGGGGTGTTTGTGTGCACGAGTCGTCAAAGACAGCGGAAGGAGAGCGCGACGTCTTCGTGTAGACCTGTGACCAAGTCGTCGAGCGCGGAAGCGCTGGGGACACGCTCGCCTCGAAGCGCGACTCCTCGTGGACCGCCAAGACGGCGTCGCTCGTCTTTCCAAGCACCTTGTCCGCCCGTACCACCACCCTCGGACCCCCCAAAAGCGCGACCAGCCCAACCGCGTTCATCCGCGCGAAGATCCTCGCCGTCATCCCCAGCCTCGCCCCTTAGGGAACACTCGCAAGTCGCACGACGCTCCACCCGCACCCACACGCTCGGTCCCAAACTCCCCTGCCCACACCCGCGCGCGACTCTCGCCGAAACCTGTTTGCCCCCTCCTCCCTCGTCATACCCACCCACACAGGAGAGACTCCCCCTACTCGCTCATCCTCGCGCGCTCGAATCGCCGCGAGGTCCGACGTGCGTGCTAACCCTAAGTAGCCGTATACTCCGCTGGAGCTGCGGGTAAGGAGGGGAGAGGACGAGAGGCAACAAGGTCTCCTCCACGTTCGCCCAAACGTCGAGGAAAAGCCTCGAACTGTCGACCAGCCCTGCGCGCCTGGGCCATCGAGTCCTCGTAGAGATTCCAGTACCCCGCCCACGCACTGCACGCCCGACCCACGCCTCGCCGACGAAGCCCCTACGAGACGTTGCAAGGGGAGAGGGGTCGGAACGCACCATGGCCGTCTGACCCCTCGCGCGCTTCGAAGCGGTGCCAGTGTGTGCAGCAGGTGCGGTAGTCGTGTCGAGGCTGGCCATCTCTTTCTCTTTCAACTCGGAGCAGTTGAGCAGTCGAGCAGGAGACCTTTGTCGAGAGCCGGGTGACGTTGAGGCTCTGGCGTCTCGCATTTCTCCCACTCGCACGTACGTAGGAAGAACTCTTTACACGAGTGGGAGAAACTGGGTGCGGAAACAGAAAAATGCGGGCAACGAGAGAGCAGGTAGACTACTCGGACCCAACTAACCCCGACATCAGCGGCGCCCGTTCTCCCTCTCCCACTCGCGCTCAATCAGCCGCTTGAAATCGCCGACTTCGTGACCCGACGGACACTGTTTCCACGTGCTGTCGTGGATGCTGCACACGTTCCGGCGGCGGCGGCGAGATGGGAGCGTTGGGAAGGGGGGGGGGGGGGGCCCACAAGACGTATAGTTTTGGCGGAGCAGGCGAAGCGAAAAGGGGCGAGGAGCGATGTGAGCGTCGAGCGTGGAGGGGGAGGGGGTGATTGCAGGTATACGCGAGGGCAAAGGGGAACGGCAATACAGTCAATGCGAGACCGGGAAAAGAGAAGGGAGTAAAAAGAAAGGACGGAGCAAAGTGTGCCTGAGAAGACGCACCACACGATCTCGCTCCTCACGAGGAGCGAACAACTCTTCTCCACGCCCAACTCTGCCAACCTCTCGGCACTCTTCCTTGCCAGCTTCCTCCCCTCGTCTCCCTCTACACACCCTTGTAGCTGTCTCGTCCAATCTGCGCACACCGTGAACGGATCATCGTGAGGAGCCACAAAGGGAGTGGATAGGGAAGGGGGAACGAACCTCGCCCGATCAACCCGGCGCACTGATGGGCCGCCCCATCACTCCCTACACGACTCGTAGGATCGTAATTCATGCATTGGATGAACTGCTTCGATCCCCCCACCCTCGCTTGTCAGCGAAACCTCGGGGGAGGAAAGGACCAAGGGGTCGAGGAGGGACGGTGACGTACGTCCCATCCCGCGTCCTGGCCCCAGTACGCCGAAGCACACAGCTGCTGAACGTTTCCTTTGCATTCGCGATCGCCGTGGAGGCAGGTCATTCCGTACGGCGATGTCTTGTTCCGTCTGCTTCACCCATACTCGGGTCAGGCTTTGCGGACAAGGGAGGTTCCGCAACCGCAAGGGAGGGGAAGAATGGGATCGAATCGACGAGACGCACGAAGCGATATACTCCACTCTCAAATCAACCAGGTCCCCAACTCTCACCTCCCCTCCCCTCCCTCCGACGACGCTCGTCGGTTGCTCCAACACCCGATCCATGACGCTCTCGCACAGACGAGCGTCGGGACAGAGTGACATGACGCCCAGCGTCATAGGGAGGCGGGTCGAGTTGGACAAGCCTGCCGGAGGAGGGGAGGAAGAGGAGGGCAGGAAGGGGTGTTGGGCTGCTGTTGACGGGTCGAGTGGCACGGCGCGCGAGAGAGCGAGTGAGAGGAGGAGTAGGACGGCCGACAACATCGTTTGCTTGCGCGCTTGCGGAGGGTTGGGGTTGGCGAGTCCAGTGAGTGTCCCGATCGCAGAGGATTGCGAGGAGGTGAAGGACGAGTCGGGGCAGCTTGGTGCGGCTCGGGCAGTCTCTGTAGCTCAAACCAGCGGCAGTTGTCCACACAGACGCAAACCTTCACGGGCAGGTGAGGGAAGCGGTGCGAGCCGAGGCGCCACTTTGCCTCTTCGGTGTGCATACGGCCAGGGAAACGTTACCAGGAGTCTTGCCGCACCGTTGCAATACAGAGCATGTCTACTGCGAGTGTCGGGCAGGACAAAGGTACAGGAGAGCAAAGGGGATGCGCTAGTTTAGAGTCGCTTGTTCATGAAGGCGCGTTTCTGCGAGCGCCGGTGAAGGGGAGTGTGAGTCTGTGTCGCTAGCTGGTTCGTCGAGGAGCGTCGAGCGGGACAAGTCGTCGAGGAGCGCCGAGGACGGCCACCATGAAGCGCGAGAACCGCAGCGAGCGAGCGAAGACGCCCAGTCCGCCTCGCGAGCGCCGCCTGCTCCAGTCCGTCCATGCCAGCCGCGAGCATCCATCTTGAGAGTGGGAGAGTGTCGCGCGACTCACCGAGAACGCCATCCACCACTTGCTCGGCCTCTTCCCACCCTCCGTGCTCTCGTCCGCGACACTATACACATGCCTCTCCAACAACCTCACGACCGTCTCCTGCCTCGCCTGGACCAGCCAGCTTCGGAGGGCGTCTTTCTCCACCGGGGAAGGGGGAGATGGGGGCGTGAAGACTTGGTTCAAGGGGAAGCCGGGTTCGCCGGGAAGCGAGAAGTGGGAGAGCGAGTGGGTCGTGAGGTGTTTGAGGGCGTCCTGGTGCGTCCAGGTTCGGGCTGCAAGCGACAGCGAGTCCGAAACATCAGTACAAGATGCGGGAGCGAGGCAAAGCCGAGCTAGGTAAGCAGCCAGCTCCGGAGTGAAGCCGGCGACTGCCGCCCTCGATTGTCTGCGCCTCGTCGACCGCCACTCACCCTGCGCGATCCGCCCCAAGCAGTCCCCAATGAAGAGAATAAGGTAGATCAGCGCCCTGTCGGCAGGCGTCTTGATCTCAAAGTTGCGGAAAAGCGAGTTGGCGCGGAAAAGCTGGAGGGACTCGTCGATTATGTCGGGGATGGAGGGATCGGCTGCATGGGCGGCCGTTGAAGGAGTGCGGTGGGGGGAAGAGAGGGGCGGTGGGAGGCCAGGGAGGTCGGCCGTGAAGCGAAGGAGCGAGCGAGGATGATGAGCGGGAGACGAGCGCGTGTCAGTGAAGCGTTTGTGCGCCCAACCAGGTCCGTAGCTCCTCCATAAACCGTTTAGAAACAATCTCCATCCTCACGCACGCCTCCCGCCTGCGTTCCCAGCCCGCAAACCCCTCATCACCTCCAGCGAAGTGGGGGTCTCTCACTCCCGCTCCTCTGGCCCCTCGACGCGGCATTTCAAGACCACGAACAACTCACCAGGCTGCGCTGCGGGACCCCTGACCGAGCTGCGGAACGGCAAGAGGGGAAAGTTGCCGACGAGGCGTGCGCCATCGAGGTCGGCGGCCGAGGCGTTGTAGGCCTGCGAGACGGGCGCGGGCGGAGCGGGAAGTGGGTCAGCGGCGTTGTTAGCGATATTAGGGAGTGACTGGGCTGCTCACCGGCATCGTTCGAGCGAGTGGGCGAGGAGAGAACGGCACAACCAGCGAGTGACGAACGAGAGCAGGGTTGGAGACGAAGACTCAGTTCGCGTCGCTCAGAACGGCTAGCTGATGCCGCCAGTACCACCGAGCAATGCTTTGGAGCACGCTGAACTCGCGCTAGCGCCGTCCGAGGACGATACCGTGTCAAACGAGACCCTTTCGCCTTTCCCTCCCACTCCCCGTTCTCCTTCTCCACCTCTCGTCTCAAACAGGCGCGACGATGGGTTCTGCGGGACGTACTTGAGTGATCTACGACACTTGAGGAGACGGAAGAAGGCGAGGGAGGAGGTGGGCACAGGCGACGATGCCCAAACGCTTGCGGAAGAGACGGTTCTGAGTCGAGATGCGGAGCGAGTGAAGACGGATCTATTGCTCGAGGGAGGAAGTGGTGGTCGCTTGAGCGGCCTGAAGGAGCGACGGCGGGAGAGGCCTGTCCAGGCGGAGCAGGTCTGTCCCGTCGGTCTAGTCTGCGCAACTTTCGACTGCGTCGCTGACGTTGAGCGCCCATCCTCCTGTTGCTTGAATATGTCCAACTGCGGCAGCCCCGACTGCTGAACTCACTCGGAGTCGCGAGCTGTAGCTGGATGTCCGCATTGCCCGACTCGGCTATGCTCGACGAGCTGTACATCCCCGGCTCACACGTGCGTCGTCTCTTCCGAGCTGCTCTCGCTCACCAGGCAAAGGCGAACGAGCGCTGACACTGCGCGAGTCTGCAACAGGAAACCCTCGCCCTGCACTACCCCCTCCTCTCCTCCCTCTGCCAAACCCTCCCTTTGACCTCCCAACTAACCCTTGGCATCCGCTTCCTCGACCTCCGCTTCAACCTCACCCAAAAGGGCGAGTTATGGGCTTACCACGGACTTGTGCCGCAAAGACGGAGGGCGGAGGAGGTGTTTGGTGAGGTCTATTCGTGGTTAGAGGGATGGGAGGGGAGGCAAGAGACGGTAATTGTCAGTATCAAGCAGGTGCGCTAATGGATCTCGGACTCTTCCCACTGTCGCGCTAGCTGACCCCGCGCATTGCAGGAAAACGACACCCCGCCCGACCTCTTTGCCTCGGTGCTCATCTCCCTCATCCGATCCACAACACCTCTCCCTTCCTCACCCTCGAACCGCACACCCGAGTCGCTCTGGTACACCCAAAAGGAGTGGCCCCAGCTAGGGGACGTAAGGGGAAAAGCGGTCTTGTTCTGCAGGTTCGCGTGGAAAGGATGTATGTCGTGCTTCCGCTTCTCTCTCCGGTTCGCACGCTTGAACCGGATAAGCGTGAGCTGATGATCGAAACGACACGCGTCACAGATGGCTTGCACCCCGTGAGGTGGCTGAACGACCAGCATGTCGCCTGGACGACCGAGATCGGCGGCCGCGACTCGCTCGTGCAAGACTGGGTGCGTTCACCTCGCTTTGCTCGCGCCCTCACCTTTCTCGCACGTTGCTGACGGACGACTGTCGGTTCCTCATACACGCAGTACGGCGTTCGGACCCCGCTCTCACTCCCACTTAAAGCGTCCCTGTGTCTCTCGCTCTTCGACCCAGCCTCTTCATCGCTCCTCCCCTCTCCAACCGCCAAAGCTTCCCGAATCCCACACCGAATATCGTTCCTCTCTTGCGCGACCTTCCCCACTCTTTATCCCTCAACCGCCGCAAAAGGTTGGGGCCTGACGCTGCGATGGCCTTGGTCTCGCCGTCGATCCGACAGCCTGAAACTTGGTTGGAAAGGCGTGAACGAGCTCGTTTTGAACGGTCTCGAAGCGTTAGACGACCGGGAGGAGGAGAAGCCCGGGATGATAAGCGGAAGGGGATGGGGGAGGAGGAGACAAGACGGACAGGGTGGGATGTGCGTCTTGATTGATTTCGTGGAGTTTCCGGGTGCGATGAGGGTGAGAGAGGGGGAGGAGAGGAGGGGAGAGTTGGTCGAGAGGGTTGTTGAGTGTAATTTCCGTTGAGTGCGAGTGTGACTTGTTGGATGAGCCCGTGCGAAAGCGAGAGAGGAGCCCAACGGAAACGACTTTGTATGACTGCTGGATATGGGACGACTCCGACCGTGCCTGCATACTTCACTTAAACACTCCGCCACCACACTTTTAAACCTCATACTCCCAACCCAAAATTCCTCCTTGACTCGCCAGCCAAACAAGTCTGCTGACTCGTATGAGCCGGGGTAGACGAAGAATGAGCGGTGTTTCGTCGGTGAAGTTTTGTCCAGAAAGGAGAGGCAGGAAAGGAAGTCGGTTGAGAGGAGCGGAAGGGCTGTACCGTCCGAACCGTCAAATGGGAACTCGCGCTGGGAGAAGAGAGGAGAGTCTCGACGGAATGACGTTCTGCATCGACCTGGTCGAGTCGGCTTGCTCGACTTGGGCACGACACTCCATCCCCTCGCGACGTTCCAAGCGAGTACGACCGATACTCTTGATTATTCCCTTGTTGTCTCATGAAGAGCCTTCATCTTGGTTCAGACTTCACTGAGGGTGGGGGACTAGCCGAAAGCGCTCGTGTTGCCCGTCGAGTCGTCGATAGTCTTTCGGCGGAGAGGGAGAAACCAACGGCCAAGGTCGGGGCAACATAGAGGGCGAGGTTTCGAGCTCAAAAAAGGCCGATGCATCTATTATGCACCGAATCAGGTTGCTGAGCGAGGTTGCTATGCTTGATGAGGCGAAAGCGCACGTACCAGATCGATGTAACCAACGTCGAGCTCCTTCAACAACTGACGACGGCTCGAATGCGTCGACGACGCTGGTCCCGGGTATCACTGCAAGGGCGAACACACTCGTGAGCAATTTGTACGCGGGCGAAGCGTGACAAACGAGGCACGTACCCCAGCTTCTCCCTCTCGATTCCACTGTCTCTAATCCCTTTCCCAACCGCCTCTTCACTCCCATAGCTTGAAGCAATGTCGAAATGCGTGTAGTCAGCCTGTTAAATGAAGGTTGACGGGGTGCAACACGCAGGGAAAGAAGGGAGGAGGAGGAGGTCGAAATCCACGTTGAGAGCGTTGCGGACCATTGTGCAGGTCTCTTCGTCAACGGGGGAGCCATTAGTGACGGGTTTGCCCATCCAGCAGCTTTTCGACAAACTGTTTAGTCAGCGAAGAAGGGAAACGAGGAGAACGACGAGTGCGCCCGCGAGGCGAACAGGAGGGATGCAAGCGCCCGTGTTGAGCAAGAAAGACGGAATGAACGCAGTCATGGCGGATGCAGCAAAAAAAAAAAAAACCGCCACGTACCAGTGAAGGGAAGGAGGAAGAAAGGCGTGAGGAGCATGTTCGGAATGGTGAGCAGAAAGTCGACGACTGTACCTGGCGCTTTCGCCTTTGAGGGAGAAATCATCTGAGTGTTTAGCTCGACGCCTCGAGTGCTCGAATCGCCGTCGCTGAAATAGCGCTCGCGACTTGGCCGTTCCGTCGCCGCTCGCTCAGCAACGCGCGCTTGACGGCTCCTTTGTCGGCTTTGTGCCGCTCTCACACGCCTCGCAGGCTCAGTCTGGCTACCACGCTACACTCGCAGAAATGGCGCACGTTGCTGAGCAGTGCCAGTTTGCCCTGCGACGCGCGCTGTGGCCGCCGCAGCCGGCTCCTGGCGATGAGGTTGGGGGACGAGTCGCTCGACTCGAGGGACACGCGCGCGGCTCTCGACCAAGCAAACGAACCCAACGGTTGCACAGAAGAGAGGCCAGCACTCCTATGGCCGGTTCAGCTTGCGTCGGACTGAAGAGAGCGAGCTGCACGACCATCGTCCTCCTCCAGCCTCCCTACACAGATCCCTCGCGCCAGCCAAGCCCGCTTACGATCACACGGACGAGCATTGACCCTCGATGGAGCGGTAGAGCCGAGGCTTGCTCGGTCTGGCTCGCTGTGAAAACCCCGCTCGCCTCTTGACCTCCTTCGCATCACTTCACCTTGACACTTCTCACTGACTGCTCCGGTCCTCTGTTCTGACCCGGAACACGATCAGAGAGTTGTTCAGCATGATGCATGCACCATCAGTTGCGGCCAATTTTACGGGAGTCGATGCGTGCGTGTCCATCCGCTCGGCAGCGACAGAGACTCCCGACACCTAACCTCCTCCTTTCTCGCCTCGAACAGCTGCTACCTCGGACTTCATAATGGTTCGTGGCCGAATGGAACGCTTGGAGCGGGAACGTGGACCGAGTTTGGGAAGTACTCGCCGACGATGGACGAGATGATGGCTTGTCAAGCTGGAAACGTGCGTCTCGCTTACGGATCGCTTCCAAACTTCCACCACTGTGAAGAGCTGATCTGTAATTCGCCTTGACGCGCGCAGGACCCGTGGTCGGCGAGCAGCAAATACGGCCTCTGGACGACCTACTTCTTCCTCGCGCTCTTCGTTTCGGCCGGCATCTACAACGCCTTCCTTTCGCTCGATGCGCTCAACCGCGGCGCCGCTTTGCTGTCGCCGTTCGCAATTCCGGCGAGGATCAAGGCCGTCGTGCGTTCGGTCAACCAGCGGAAGACGCTCGACTGGTCCCCCGAGATCGGGGTCGTCCTGCTGGCGGCTGTCTTCACTGCCTTCAGCTTTGCGGTGTGCTTCGGCATCAGACCGTACTACAGGCCGCCCAACTTCGGGTCCTCGCCGCTGTAAGCCCGAACTTTCCGCTCCAATTTGTCTGGCCGAGCTGACCCAAGCCTCGTCCCTACAGCGGACTCCGCAGCGAGTGGATTGCGACCGCCCTCATTGTCTGGATCATCACGACAGCGACCAAGCGCAACCCGCTCTCATACCTCTCCGGCATCCCCTTCCACCGCCTCATGTCGCTCCACAAGCTCCTCCCCTGGTTCTGTCTGTTCTTTGCGCTCGTCCACACGGTGGCGATGATCATTTGCGAAAACCAGCAGCAGCCTTGGCGTGTCACGCTCGCGACTAACGCGGCATACGGATGGTCGGCGTGGGTGTGCTTGGCTAGCCTCGCTTGCTTCCGGACCTCGCTGACAACGTCCGTCCTTCACAGACGGCCCTCGCCTCGCTGGCATTCCTCTGCTTCGCCTCACTCCCGCCCGTCCGTCGTCTCTCGCACGAGTTCTTCTATCCAGCCCACATCGTCGCAGCAATTCTGATGCTCGTCGCCTGCTACAATCACTTCGAAGGACTCCTTGGCTCCTGGTCGTACCTACACGCTGCCGTCGTCCTCCTCGGCGTCGCCTTTGTGCACCGTCTTGCGGCGGTCGCGTTCGTCTCGCGCTTATTCACGAGGCCCGAGACGGCGGTCGTCGAGATGAGCGGTGACAGCGCCATATTCGTCACGATCAACGTCAGGAACGCCGAAATGAAGTGGACGGCCGCTCAACACGTCTTCGTCCGCTTCCTTACGCTTCAACCCTGGCAAACCCACCCTTTCACGATCGCCTCCCTCGACGCATCGACCACCTTGCTTTCCTCCTCGCACCTTCTCAAGAACGAAATGAAGTTCATCATCCGACCCCGCGCAGGCTTGACCGCCCACCTCGCCCGTCTCGCCTCTTCCGCGCCTCCGAATTCGCCTCTCTCGCTTCCAGTCTTCCTGGACGGCCCCTACGGCCCCTCCTCACCTCTTTCTAACATCCTCTCTGGCTCGACTTCGGCACTCTTCGTTGCAGGCGGAACAGGGATCTCGTTTGTCCTCCCCTTGATCGTCGCACTTGTCGAGGGAACGCAGGAGGTGCATGCGGTGACGGAAGTGAGGGTTGTTTGGGCTGTGAAGACTACCGAATGTGTCGGATGGGCTAGGAAGGAGCTGGAGAAGGTCGTGAAGTCGGTCAAGGCGGAGAACGAGAAGGGCAAGAGAGAAGGCGCGGGATGGACGGGCGTTGAGAAGCTCGAAGTCGACATCTTCGTCACCCGTGCCGGGACACCCGCACTAGGCGACAGCAAGACATCGTCGTCAGACGAGCTGGGTGAAGTTCAGAAAGAGGCGACGCCGTCTTCGTCTTCGCCGCTCGTCTTGCAGACCGGCAGGCCCGATATCGCCGAAACGGTCGACGCGGCAACGAGGACGTGCCAAGAGAGGCTTGCGGTCGTCGGTGCGTCCCTCGGTGTTCTCCGCACTCGCTCGCTAGTACTGACACCGGTTCTCTCGATTCCTAACAGCCTGCGGCCCCTCCTCGCTTCTACTCGAAGCTCGTAACGCCGTAGCTCGCGTTCAACTCGCCATCGCCATCCAGGGGAGAGTCAAGAGCGAGGAGGGAGGAATTGCGCGAGATGGCGTTGAGGAGATTGTGTTCTGGGAGGAGAAATACGCGCTGTGAACTGCGAACGGTCTGGGTTCTAGATACTCGTACACTGCCGGTCAACCCTGCTCCGGTACGCTCTGCAACCTCGCGACAGACAGAGGAGAGGCAAGATCATATATCCGCGTTGAAGGGGCGTGAGAAGGCAAGGGTGAGCTACAGGCGCAGACATTCCTACGACGCAGGAGAACCGTACAGTGCAGAGACAAGGTTATTTTGGAGGAAACACCTCGCTCAGTCCGCAAACTCGACTTCCACCACCCAGGACTTCTCACTCTCCGCACCCTTCGATCCGTTGCCCAGGCCGTCCGCCAGATCCTGCCCCTTCAAACTCTTCCACGCCGACTCGACTTGGAACTCGACGATGCCTGCATCGGATGACAACTCGTGTAGCACCGACGCGGTGACAGGCGTTCCGTCTAGGAAGAGGCGGAGGGAGGAGAGCGAGAGAGGCGGAGGGGCGACGTAGAAGGCGAGGCGGTCGCTGAGGTACTCGAGCTCGACGCGCAAGCGCGCATTGGGTTCGTGCGGCGAGACGTTGGAGGCGGTCGTCTGGGCCGGCGCGGCGTTCGCTGGCGCAGGACTCGCTTCAATCGCGCGCGTCCCGCCATTCGGCCTCCACCCAGCTATCCAGAGCACGCTCAAGACGCTGAAGGAGACGAGCGCCCTGACCTCGAAGAGCCCTGTGCGGAACGGCTGTCGCAGTATGTCGCGGGCGAGCGAGTGAAGCTCGGTACGCGGCGTCCGAGACGACGCCGTGCCGGTCGACGAGTTGGGAACGATGGATGAGCGGAAGAACCCGGCAAAGTAGGCCAGGAGGAAAGCGACGCGACCTTGGGGAATCGGGAAGGTCGAGCGGTCCGCTGGTGAGAGCGGGCGGGTGAGGGGTTGATTCGAGCTCGAGACCGACGTGTGAGTCTCGGTGGCGAAAGAAGATGTCGACGAGACAGGTGTCTCGGTGCTGCTCGTGTCGCTAGATCCGGTGCTCGAACCGGTCGCCTCGCCCGCCCTCCCAACTCCGCTCGCTTTCGCCTGCTTCCCGCTGAGGACCTCGACAGACGTGATGGCGGCCAGTCCGACCGTCTTATCGAGTAAGCCGAGGCAAGCGATTTTGCGGGACGTGGCGGAAGAGGCGGCGGGCACGTCGAAGAGCTTGGCGACTGTCAGGACCTTCGCCTCCGTCTCGGCCACTTGCAGGGAAGCGAGAGGCTTGGCGAAGCGACGAGGGAGGGTGGACGATTGGGCCAGGATCACCGAGTCTACCTGCTGCGCGCTGAGCGTGGCGGGATCGACGAGGACGAACGAGCGAGGCTTGCCTGACGCGACCGAGCCAAGCGAGTCGGCGACGTCCTTCGAGTCGACGAGGGTGGCCAAAGGACCGCCGGCGAGGCGATCCCCAGGAAGACAGTTCCAGATGCCGATGTGCGCTCCCTCTGCGCTTGCAACCGGCAGGCCAACCTTGAGCGCGTCCGTCTTGGCGCCTTCGACTCGTCCGAGAACGTCGTCCCCAATCCTTCCATCGAGAACGGTCCCTACCTGTCCCTCTCGCGCCTGCAATACCCGCACGCCCGGCTTTGTCGTCGCCAGCAACGACTCCCATCCACGCAAGTCGGCGCCAGGCTCGTCCGACATCCACACCTGCGCCGATGAGAACGCTCGGAGGGCGAGGTGTGCCGAGCCGAACTCGTGCGCCGACTGTGCCATGTCAAAGTCCGGTTCGAAGCGGAGCGCGGAGGAGAGGAGCGACATGAAAGCGTTCAGGGCGATGTGCCACCTGTGCGAGTCGGGCGCGTCGGGGAAGTAGTCGTCGCTGTTGCGAACAGTCGAGACGGCGCCGTCGTCTGTCGCGCCAACGATCCCGAGCGAGCCGCCCCAGATGCGAGACGAGCCAGCCATGCAGTGAATGATGCCGTCGGCGCCGAAAGCGTCGATCGCGGCCGCACGCACCGCTTCGAGCATCGCGACGCGGTACTCGCCGATGTCGTCAGGCGTCGATCCCTCCTCCTCGTCCTCGCCGACGTCCTGTGCAACGAGGCAGTCGACCGTCGCCTGGTCGTCGACTTTGACAAAGTCGACGCCGGCGGCCCGGAGGGACGAGAAATAGTCGTCGTAGAAGGTGCGCAGGTCGGACTGCGCAGGGAGGTACATGTGGCCGGAGTAGGACGGATGGACGGCCGATTCCACGGTGAAGCGCCGGAGGGTGTAGGCGTCGGCGAGCGAGCAGTCTGGGTGCAAGCCGTGCCAGTAGCTACGGGTTTGAGTCAGCGCGGACGAAGGTGAAGCGTCAAGCGGGAGACGAGGAACGTGAGAAAGCTTGCGACGCACCCACAAAGCGTCATCCAAACCCCAACTCTCTCCACACCCCTCTCCTTGACCCTCCCCACGACCTCTCTCAATTCGACACACACACCCTCCCTCGGCTGACGGGGCAACTCCTCTCGTCTCCCAGTCGCCGGACTCCCCTCGTACCCCGAAAGCAGGCTCACGCTCGTTCGCTTCCACCCCTCAGTGTCGGCGGGAGAAGGGGACGAGTCCGAGTCGATGTCGAACCACTCCATCGAGCACTGGAAACTCTTCAAAGCCCTCCGTTCCGCATGTTCCCTATCGCCCTCTCCCGCACCCACGCTGAAATCGATATACGTCTCCGTATCTTGCCACCCGTCATCGAGGAGGACTGTCTTGACCGCATACGAGGCGAGAGAGGAGGATTCGGAGGAACGAAGCGAGTCGAGCCATGCGAGGAGGGACGAAGCGGAGTAGTCACTTGAGCCGCCGAGGGAGAGTGCGTTCCAGGTGCAGATTCCGAGGGGTTTTGACGCGCTCGGGAGAGTGGTCGAGTGAGCGGGAAGGACGTAGGACGAGCAAGTGAGGACGCTCCGAGCGGCGGCGATGCAGCGCGAGATCAGCGTCTTCAACTCGCCTTCCTCGCCCCACGCGATCGCAAGATGTCCCTCCCTTGTCCCGCCCAGCGCGTCCACTTGGCATCTCAAGACGAGTTTGTCGCCGGTCTCGGTGCCGACAAGCGCGGAACAGACGTTGCGAGTCGAGAACGGCAGAAGGACGGTGTAACGCGTGAAGGGGTCGCTTCGGCAGGGGAGGAAGCGGAGGACGAGAAGTTGGGCTGGGAAGGTCGGGGAGATCTGCCGGAGTATCGAGGAGGAGGGGGAGCGAGAGAGTCGACGAGGTGCGAACCAGGTGCGGCTGTGTGCGTGCGTGCGAGCGAGAAGAGAGCGGCGTCAGCGGAACTCGTTCTGGGCACCGCCGGGACGGAGCCACCTCGTAACCCCGTCTCAGCGGAACAGTGACCGAGGAACCGCGGCCAGATGTACCTGCTCTGCTCCACCACCAACCCCTCAACCTCCCTCTCGCCCCGCTCGGCCGGTACGACCCACTCTGTCCTTACCTCCGAGTCCCACTCTCCTTTCTCTCCCTCCTCCTCGCGGGCGGAGGGCGGGAACGTCCCAACCTTGACGCGCTCTGCCGCGTCTCCCAACGACGTCCACGTGTCGCCTTGCGGACCGCTCCATTCCGCGAGGTGATTGGGAGGAGAGACGACGATCCGGCCGTTTCTTTCAACCGATCCTAACCACTCCACCTCCCCATCTCCATCGTCGCGAGGAGAGCGGAAGCGGTAGGTAAACTCCCATTCGCCTTCTTCCTCAGGAAGCGGGAGCGAGGCAGTGTAGAGCTTCGAGGAGGACGTGGCGGAGGGGAGGAAAGCGAGGGCGCGCCATTCCTTGGGCGGACACGAGGGAGAGGGAGAGGAAGAAGGGGAGAGAGGGAGGTTGGTCCAGATTTCTGCGACGCGGTCCGTTCGTTCGCCGTCGCTTTGGCCCGGGGGAGGCAGGTAGGAGAAGTAAATGCGCTTCTCGTCCGTCTGCACAGCGTCGGCGTCGGCGTTGATGGAACAGGCAAACGAAGGGGAGGCAAGGCAGGTCCTCGATCCAAGCGGGGGGTCAAACGTCCCGGTCGCAGCCATGTCGAGTTTTCTGCGTATCGTCACGAACGAGTATGTCAGTCCCGCGCCTCTGCTGCCGGTTCTCTCTCGTTCTTCCACCCCACCTCTCCTCATCTGCGTCCCGAGCCAAAGACCTCGTCACTCGTCACTCCCGTCTCCCCGGGCCTCGCCGACCCGTCCAGCAACCACGATGGGGACGATGGAGCTCACGTTGTCGTAGCTGGCGGAGCTTACGAAGCGTCTGAGCGGGAGATCGAGGCGGTGATGGAGCTGAGTGGGGAAAGGAAGAGTCTTGGAGCGGTCGGATGAGGACGCGGCGAGGATGTGCGAGGTGCTTCGTGAGTGATGCGCGGGAGGAACAACAGCGAGGTCTTCGACCGTCGGGTTGTGAGCGAGCGGAGTAAAGAGAGGGGCGGCAAGACGAGGGATATTGCCTTTGACACGCACGCTACACAGAAGATAGATGCCGGAAGAACTCCTAAAGGGAAACAGCGGGAAAGAAGGCGTGTGCCGGGTCGGGAAAGACGAATGAGAAAACAACGTGAGAGGCAAGGAGAGGGAGACATTGAAAAACGGTGGCTCAGGCCAGGACGTTCCCTGCTCCAATGGTCGTCGCGAGTGCGATAGCCGCTGCGACACCGAGTGTCGTTGCGAGTGAGGTGGTCGAGAGGCGAGGCGGAGCGGCGGCAATCTGCGTCGCGAGCGCCAGCCAGTCCACCAGATCAGTCTCTCCTCGCGCGTCAACTAGAAGGAGAGCGAGTCGGCGGTGGCTCAGGCGCTCACTCACCTGCAAGTTCGTCGGATTCGGCTGGAGATCCGTCACTCCCCCCGCTCCACCACTCGCCGCAGGAACCGCAGGATTCGTGACATTCCCCGTCGGCGGAACGGTCGTCGCTGCAGCGGTGTAAACGAACGTGTCGGTGTACGACCCCGCGCCGGCAGAGTTGATCATGGTGATTACACTGCGGGTGGGGCGAGCGAAGCGTGAAAGCGAATCAGTCGTTGCAGGACGTTTTGAAGATGCGAAGGGACGCACGAGCCAGGCGCCGCCGTCTCACCCGTCGCCGTGGGCGTGAACGTGTTTGGGGCAGAGTAGAACGGCACGCTCGTGCTCGCCCCGCCCGACGACGCTGCGGCTGCACTCGAGGAGGAGGCGACTGAGGGGGAGGAGGAGGAGGAGGAGGAGGAGGAGGAGGCGGCTTGGCGCTTCTCAAAGGGGATGGCAAGCTGTTGCGTCAATATGTCGGCATGAATGCTGTCAGCTACCGTTTCTCAGACCCATCTCGCGTGTGAGAGTCGCTCGAGAATCGTTCGCCGGTCCGCCACTTCTCTTCTCGTCCTTCGCTCTTCCCTCACCGCACCAGCCGTCGCCGGTCCACTTCCCCCGTCTCCCCCGATCGCCCAGTGGCCCACCCATGTCGCCCAATGAGCCCGCAAAGCCCAATACGACGTCGCCGCCCCCCGTCTCTTCGTGCCTGACCACCCAGCTACTCCTTTCCCCCGGCGCGAGCGAGAGACTGAAGACGCACAGCGAGCACGCAGTAGGAGAGTGCAACAGCCAATCGTGGGAGTAGCATCGTAGCGAGTTCCAGCAGCGAGGGCGAGGAGAGTGGGATGGAGGAGAGGGAGGGCGGGTTTGGAGCCCCCCGATTGAAGTTTGCCGGGTTTGCGAAATGAATTCACAGGGGGACGCAGGTGCGCGCTTAGAGAGAGGAAGAATCGGGTTGCCCATGAGCAGCGATGCGATGCGAATGCGTGCGGGGAGAGTGATACAGCGACAGTGCGGGATGAACGGTCGGAACGCGGGACGGCGGCGTGGGTTCGAGAGAAGAGCGAAGAGGTGTCGATGGGGATTGCTGAGCGCGTGGTGAGGCAGCATCGTCGTGCAGTCGCCGTGAGATCGGCATGACGAAAAGTAGTGCATCCCCCCCCTACGTCCACCGCACTCTCCCCCTCTCGTCCCTCCCCCTCCTCCCCCTCCTCTCCCTCTCCTCCTCCTCGTCCCCCCGAACCCTCGGCAACGGCGGCTCGGCAGGGACGTCGGCAGAAGGATGGAACGAGGGACAGCGGGAGAAGAAGAGTGAAAGGGTGCGGGCGCGGAGGATGCGCTCGATGGAGGATTCGGTCGAGAGGCGGGTGCGCTGCGCGTGTTGGGAGGTGTTGCGGGGGGATGTGGGTGTGGTCGGAGGCGGCGAAGGATTCCGGGAATCGTCATATAGGCGAAGGCGAGGCGAACAAACGAGCGAAGCGGTGTCAGTTCGTCGGGTGCGAGGAGCACTTTCCTCTTGACGCCCCCCCCCCCCCTCAGGCCCGTAGATCGCTTCACACGCACCTTGAAGTCTAACTCGTCGACCACGCCCCGTCCGCGCTCCTTCCAGTCCGCACTCAACGCCTTTTCCTCCCCCAATCCCTCCCCCTTTCCCCTCGCCATTTTCTCCCTCTCCGTCTCGACAACCGAATCACAAAACTCGATCGCCCTTCTCCGCTCGTCCCACCGCGCGCAAAGCTCCCTCCACACGCTCTCGCACTCGGAAGGACCCATCACCCCGCCTCGACCTTGTACCGCCGACCCACTCAGCGCAGACGCGCGGTTCAAGCGTGTGGTGATCGCGTCGTCGCTGACGCGTCGGGACGAGTCGAGGAGACGCTTGAAGAGGGAGAAGGAGAGGCATGTCGAGGGGGTTACCTCGGTGCGGTTGGCGTTCGACGACGATGACGACGAGGAGGGGGACTGCGCGAGGAGCCACGCCGAGCCAAGCAGAGGCTCTGAGGTTGCCGTGCTGGACATTCAACCGCGCTCGTGGCGGGAATGAGCGAGTGAGCAGAGTGGGTTTTGGCGAGAGAAGCGAACGACTCGACCTCCTGTTCATCGCTCGGCTTGCTTTGGGTTGTCCAAAGGCTGTACGTGCTCAGTGGCTCACCGGGAGGCTACTCGAACCGAGGAGAGCACCTCTGCGCGAGGAGGACACCTTCATCCGTCCTCTGCCAACTCGCCTCGCCATTCTCGCTCGTCTCGCGCGCGACACACTCGTCGGACGGGACTGCAAAGGCGGCAGTCGGGACAAGTAGGGATCGAGACGCAGCTTGAAGTAGACTCGCGGCTTCGGCAAGTCGAGACGCCGGCAGACGTGCGGCTCCCTTGGCGACTCGACGACGGACGTGACCAGCGGTGCAGGACCCTCAGGAAAGGAACTGCGAGACGCGTAGGTCGTCCAAATAGTGCCGCAAGATGAACAAGTGAGTCGTACCATGCCTTGCGTACTCGGCTCGCCGATTCTCCCACTCCTTCTCTCCGAGCTCCTCGAACAACGGACCTCTGACCCTGACGCTCCTCGTTCACGCCCGCAGGATCGTCTCCTCACCCATCATCCGCTCACCCTCTCTCCTCCCGCGCCCGCTCCCCCGCCCGCGTCGAACCCTGACCCCTCCCCTGCCCTCCACTCTCGTTCTCGCCCTCCGAGTCCTCCTCGTCGCGCTCGTCCTCTGGTCCGAAGCTCTCGCTTTTCGGTTCGCAGCGCAGTGGAAGTGCGGGTTTGATGATTCTCCCAGCGTCAAAGGGCGAGTATGGGACGGGACGCTCGACTCCTCCTCTTCGCGCACTCGAGGCTGGACAACCGACAACCGCTGGCGCGCCGCCTCCCTCTCGCACGACAAGCGCGGCAAGCCCTTCCACGTCCTCATCGTCACCGACCCCCAGTTACTCGACATGCGTTCCTACCCTGACCGAAACTGGCTGCTTAGGTGGTTAGGGGTCAAAGTGACGGATTCGTACGCGAGGAAGAGCTGGAGGGCCGTGACCCAAAGTAGGGGGAAGGAAGGGGGAGGCGTGGATGCGGTGGTCTGGTTGGGCGACCTGTTGGACTCTGGGACAGAGATGGTCGACCGGAAAGAGTGCGTCGCGGCAATGCTTCGCGCTTTGTTGGCCTTCTTACGTAGGCTCGGATAAGCTGACTTTCTCGTCGTATCGTCGCGCGCCCAGACACTCGTCCTACGTCCACCGCTTCCACCTCCTCTTCCCCCTCCCGCGCGCCTCTACCTCCATCTTCTCCGCCCTCTCCTCCTCCCCTCATTCTCGCTCGGACCTGATCCCCCCAATCCCCTCCATCATCCTCCCTGGCAACCACGACCTAGGTCTCCACCTCTCCTCCCCCTCTCTCGCCCGCTACGCACGCGAATTGTTCGAAGAGGCGTTCGGACCGACTTGGGGTGAGAGAGAGTGGAATGGATGGACTTTGGTCTGGGTTGATGCGATGGCGCTGCTGGAGGCGGAGTTCTGGGAAGACGATGGAGGGCAGTTTAGGGAGATGAGGAGGTGGCTGGACGAGTTGGGGAGAGGTGCGTCCTATGCGGCTTTCGCCAACCTTACGCGCTTGGCTGACTCGTTGATGTCGACGCTGCACAGGCATAGTCACCCAACCCCGCATCCTCCTCTCCCACATCCCCCTTTATCGCCCCGAAGGAACCCTCTGCGGCCGCCTGCGCGAACACTCTCGTCCGATCCACCAAGGCGCAGGCAAGAACTACCAGAACGAGCTGGATGAGCACAAGACGAGGTGGTTGGTCGAGAGGGTTAGGCCGAGTTTGGCGTATTCGTGAGTCGTGATGGCTCATTGTTTGGCTCGCTCATTCGTTTCGAGGGCGTTCGAAGCGCTGTACGCGGTCCAGCCGTCGCGCAAGTATTGATGGTCTTCTGCTCGAACGGGGCAAACAGCGGAGACGACCACGACTCGTGCATCATCACCCACCCGTACACCTCGCCGCTCGACGGCGTCACGCCCGTCGTCGAGACGACAGTCAAGGCTTTCGTGCGTGCTGAGATTCCCCCTTCCGCCCGCCGCGGACCTCGCTCACTGACGCTGGTCGCCCGTAGTCTATGGCGATGGGCGTCCGTCGACCAGGCTACCATCTCCTCTCGCTCTACGCTCCTCTCCCTCCGACGACCTCTTCCTCATTCGATCCATCGATCGACACCTCCGATCTCCCCGTCTCGTATACCTACACGCAAACGAACTGCACCCTCCCCGACCAACTCGGCACCTACCTCCACCTCTACCTCCCTCTCGCCGCGTCGTTCTTCCTTTTCTTCCTCGTGCCGAAGTTGGGGATCGTCGCGCGCACGTGGATGACAAGAAGACGACATAGGCGAGTCGTAGCAGCCCGTTCGAACGGGAGCGAAGCGCACAACGCGTCGATCGGCAGTGGGCATCGACACAAACGCAGCTTGTCGAGCAAGTTGTCGTCTGTCGTGCTCGGTGGCGGCGGAGGGCCGTACGCGAGCAGGAGGGCGAGTTTGGCCGAGGACGAGGCGGATGCGGACGATGTCGAGGCGCAGTATCCGGCTTTGTTGGGCGGGTTAGCGCATCTGGACGATGGGGAGAGTTACTCGCCGCTGACGGGGGCGGGAGACGGAGAGGAGGACGTGTATGGCGGGCGGGGCGACGAGGGCCTCCCGATGTCGGCGACGAACGGTCCTGGAGTAGGCGGTCGTGCCGGAGGTCACGTTCGGCGGGTGTCGCGCGTCTGGCTGTGGGAAGGGACGGGAAGTAAACCTTCCTCGCCTAGGCAGTCGCTCTCCGGCGGGCCGAACGGGATGCTCTCGACTTCGGCCACTGCGAACGCTCCTCTCGCTCGACTCGCCCGTCTCGCTCACCGACTCTCCGACTGTCTCGCATCCAACTCGCTCCTCTCGCCTCTCTTTCGCCTCCTCGTCCGACCGGTCGTCCGCACGACTCGCCTCGTCTGGCGAAAGATCGCCGTGCCGTTTGTCCTCCTCGCGGGCGGCAGCAGCGGCGGACCTCTCGGACAGGCCCTCGGCGAGTCGGTCGAGCAGACGTGGGAGGTGGCGTGGCCTGCTGTCGCGCTGTGGCTGCTGCAGGTCGCGTGGTACTCTCTGTAGATTCACCTTAGATGGCGTTCGGTAGAGACAGACACTTGCACGCATCCTCGATCTCGCTCGCAATAGCAACGTGTGTGTTGATAGTGTTGCCTTGACGAAGCGATGTGCTACGAGTTGAATATCCTGGAGAAGAGCTGGTCGTGCCGGCTCGCGACAATCTCGCCCAGCGGCCAAGTCGTGACTGGTCCTCGCTCGACATCTGGCCCGCCCGTTCCGGCGTCCCACATGTCGTTCCATACCGGATCGTCGTCCCACCAGTCCCCGTTGTTGACCTTACCACCGTCTTCACCCGCACGGTCCTCCCTACCCACCGTCTCCTCCAGCCGCGGCATAGTCTCGGCGACTGCGTCGTTGACGAGAGGCGCAAGGTCCCACAGCAGCATGCGGTGCGCGAGGTACGGGCCGACGATGTTGAGTCGGACGGCCGACGAGAGAAGTGAGCGGGCGTGAAGGAAGAGGAAGAGTGGGAGGGCCGAGTCTGCGTGCAACGAGGGGCCAGACTAAGCTAGAGAATTCTCGCATGGGATGGTTCCCGAGCAGAAGTCAGACGTCGCACGCACCGAGCCTGACGCCGACAGCCGCCGTCAGAACCGCAAACGCGACGCTCATATGCCCGCACGCGCCGTTCTCGCCCTTCCTGATCTTTGCCCTGTACGCCGACACCAAGTCTCGTACCACATCTATCCCCACGATCGAAGGCGGAGGTGAGAATGCTCGTTCGTAGAGGGTGAGGAGGGCGACGCCTTGGGCTATCGAGGCGCGACGGGCGACGTGGTTCAGCGTGAGGGCTTCGCAGAGGGCGTCGGTGGCGACGAGGGAGTCGAGGGCGGATTGGAAGGACGAGCTGGAGGTCAGGGGAGGATTAGCTGGATGGGCGGAGGGAGGATGTGGTCGGGAGACGGATGAGACGGCTTTGTGGGCGGCGCAGAGTAGTGGTGCATTCAATCGGGCGTATGAATGTAGAGAGTGCTGCACAAAGCCCAAAAGCGCGTGCTCGGATCCGGGGGCTGTCGAAGAGGGAGGAGGTGGGGCTGTCGAGGACGAAAAGGGTGAAGGATCGGGTTGCAGCGCCTCATAGCCATGCTGGACCCACGACTCGAGTCCCGACGACGCCACGAAGCCCCCCGTCGGCAAGTTCGAGTCGCTCAGGACGAGGAGAAGGTACTGTTCGAGCGATGAGGGCGATAAGGTCGGGAGAGGGGTGGGAGGCGTCGCGAGATCTGGCGCGACTGCCATAGCGTTGCGAGAGCGTACAGAGGGCGGTGCCCGCCTTTGCGGACCCGGCCAGCGACAGCGAGATGACAGGAGCGAGAGATACGGGACGAGGAGAAAGAGCGGATCTCGCTCTACAAGGGCAATCTCGCGGGGAAGAACCGACTTGGGATGCAGAGCTAGGATAACCTCACACGTCCAACGCGAATGGCATCGCCTTGGCGCCGCCCGCCGCCTTCTTCGCCCGCTCCATGACCGCCAACCCGACTCCTTCCTCCGGAATCGCCTCGACAAAGATGACATGTACGCCGTCCGTTTTCTCCGGCCCGACCTTGTACGAGTCGAGGAACCGCAGACCCGCAAACAGTCGATGCGCGGCCTCGGCGGGTCGGCCGCGGCTGCCGAGCGAGTACGAAAGGATGTCGATGTCGTCGAGTTTCGTCGCGTGGTTGTCCCAGAGCTCGTCGCTGGAGGGGATGAGGTTTCTCTTGGGTGGAGGAACGCGGACGCGCGAGCAGGCGGGCGAGATGCATTGGATGGGCTCGACTTGCAAGGCGGCGAGGGTCGAGTCGGTGAGCATGAGTGCGACGCGAGGCGTTGGTGCTGTCAGAGGTGCATCAAAGTTGAGGGCCGGGTGTCCCGGTGCGGGCCCGTGCGTCACCGCGCAAAGCTGGATCAGCTCCTGCAGAGTCACGATCGGCTCCTCGGACGTGCTTGGCGATGGCCGGACGAGGACGACGCTGGTGTTGGCAGGCGAGTAGTGCAGGTACTTCATTCCCGGTGTCGTCGGCTTCTGCTCGAGCTCCTCGCTCAAAAAGTCTCGCGCGTAGACCTGTATCCGTCCCGTCGGCGCGTTTTCCGCCGTCCCATATCCTGCGTCTCGCAAGCACGCTTCTATCTCCTCGGCCGTCACACCGCCGGCTCGCAGAACGCGCAACGAACCCTCGCCGTCTGCTGCGTCTCTTTCGGGGGGCACCCAGTCGACCACGGTACTCTCGACGCCGACCTCACATTCGCCGCCGTCCAGCACCGCGCCGACTCCTCGCCCCTCGCCGAGATCCGACATGACGTGCGCAGCTGTCGTCGGACTGGGTCGAGTCGAGAGGTTGGCGCTTGGTGCGGCGAGAGGGAGGTTGGCTTGTCGAATGAGGGCGAGGGCCAGCGGGTGAGAGGGCATGCGGACGCAGACAGAGGGCAAGGCGGCCGTGACCTCGTCTGCGATCGTCAGCCGGGGCTGGTGGACCGGCGTGTCGCGAGCGAGGCGCGTCGCGGTGCCCTTGCGGCCGGTGGCAATGGGGAAGATGAGGCTCAGCGGGCCGGGCCAAAACCGGTCCATCAGCGCCTCGTACATCGGCGGGATGACTGGCCGCCGCTTGTCCCCCTCGCCTTGTGACGGGAGCAAGTCGGCAAGCATCTCGCGGCTCGAGACGTGCACGATCAGGGGGTTGTCGGCTGGTCGTCCCTTTGCCCAGAAGATGCGCTTGACCGAGGCAGATGACAGGGCCGAGCCCCCGAGTCCGTAGACTGTCTCGGTCGGGAAAGCGACGGGGTGTCCGTCATGCAAGAGTTTCGAGGCGGTTTTGAGGGACGAGGTGAGGGTGGACTCGGGGCTGGTCGGGAGGAGTTGAGCGCGGGGAGGGGCGTCGCGGATGAAGGCAGGGAACTCCTTAACGTGCGGAATGTCGGTGACCATCGGGGGCAATTCGCGGAACTTGCGAAACTTGCGACAGAGGGTGCGAGATTGAGCAAAGGGCGCCGTCATGCGACGGCGGGAGCGGTCGAAGGGATCAGCGGGCCTGCGAGCTTGGCGGGGCGATGTCAGCGTGTGTTTTGAGCGCTGCAAGCCCCGTGCATGGCGCCCATCGGCCATTGTCGCCCTTCCACCGCTTCATCAAAAGAGAAGCTGGAGGGGTCACATCTGGCGCGAGAGTGCAACGGAGCGGACTGAACGAGTGCGCACGTGCTAGAGTGACTATGTTCTTCAGCAGCAAGCCTCGCAGATGCAGTCCAAGCGGTGTCGAAGCGGCGCGGTCGAGGGAAGCTGTTCGGTTCGTCTCCTGCCGTTCACTCGCTTGCACTGAATGCATCCACTGGCCCGCCAAACGAATATCAGCGGGGAATGGACCGATATTGGCAGCCCTACGTTGCTCCCGCGCTCTCGCTCGACACCTCTTCACGCTCTCAGCACCGACCGTACGCTTTGAACGGCTTGAATGGACTGCCTGAGGGTACTCAAGACGATACGAGGAGCAACGCAAGAGCTTGCGGCGGACTTTTTGCGGTATCGCGCCGGACATGACCCCGGCCTACTGCTTCTTGCCCAGCTTCGCCTCGGTGCCGACGACGAACGACTCCATGTCGGCAATTGTACGCTCGCGGATCTTGTGGTGCTCGTTCTCGGGCCAGCCTGCGAGTGGGAGAGGTTAGGAAGGCGGTTGGGACCGATTCCGGTGCTCGGAATGGGAAAGGGACCGCGAACGCACCCTTGCCTCCTTCACCGTGGCATTCCCCCAAGAAGCCGAGGAAGAAACCATCGTTGCTGGTCTGTAGGTGGGTTTGCGCGTCAGTGTGAGCACCTCGGGCATAGTTAGGCGCGCCGCACTCACGCTGCACTGCGCGAAGGCCGTCTTGAACGCCTCCTGGATCTCTTCGGGTTTGGGCTTCTTCTCGGCGTATGTGATCTTGGTCGCAAACAAGTCGAGGTACTTGCGGTTGTGCTCGAGGTCGGCGTTCGCATCGAGCTCGAGTCCGGCAGCAGACTCTAGGTGGCCGGGGATGATCCGCTGGACGTCGAGGCCGTCAATCAGGTCGAGGATGTTGCGCCACGCCTCGAGGAACGCAGGCGTCTCGATTTCCGCAGCCCAGACGTGCGTCGTCCGCCCGTACATGCAGTCGCCCGTGATGATGACCTTTTCCCGCGGCAGGTAGAACATGCAGTGGTCGACCGTGTCGCCAATAACTGGACCGAGCAAGATGATGGGCGAGTTGGCGTTGCCCGGCAAGACCGCAAAGCTGTACGGGTACCGCGTCGGCTTGCGCGGGTTCTTCGGCACCAGGTCGCCGTAGATCGACGGCCAGAACTTGATCTTGTCGTCGTACTCGCGGTCGATTCCGTCGCAGACGTACGGCGCGGCGTAGAAGCTCGCTTCGGGCCAGGCTTCGAGGATCGGGTTTGCCGAGAAGTAGTGGTCGGGGCTGCGCGGAGTGGGAGGGTCAGCTCAAGTGGCTTGAGGGAGCATGAGGACGCGTGAGGACGCGGGGACAGACTGGTGGTGGGTCGAAAAGACGGCGGCAAGCGGGAGGGACGTCTTCTCCCTGATGAAGGTGATGACATCCTCGGCGTCGGGGATGAGGAACGGCGGGTCCTGCGAAGGGGATGCAGTTTGAGCTGGATGCTTCGGGCGCGCACAGGAGGAGCGGACACGGGATGATGCGCTCGAGGAGAAGGAGCGGATCCGGGACGCACGATCAGCATGCAGGCTTCGGCGCCGACGATGAGCGTCGAGATGGAGCTCAGGCCCTTCTCCGACGAGCACTGTCCGTCGGGGCGTCCAGCGGGTCAGCCTGGTTCTCTCGGACGAGAGGGAAGGGGCGGGCGCACCTTGTAGTGCACGTCGAGCGGTTTGTCGCTCTTGCGAGCGAGCTTGCCAGAGTTGACGGACGGGTTGACAGGTGGCATGGCGTGTTGGTGGCGAGAGAGCAGCGGTATCGAAGAGGGGAGGGATTGCGAAGGTCGCCAGGTCCTCCGGTCTTGCGTTCGTCTCCCGTTCCGGCTTCGGTTCGCGGGACTGACGGCGACGGCTCCCCCACGCAGCGCTGGATGCGTCTCTGCCGGGCGCGCTCGTCGTTTGTCCCCGCTTCGACGCTCGATCTCGCTTCCGCGACCGGAAGATGCTCACCTTCTCTCCCACGAACCCTTTGCTCGCCGGACTCTGCCCCGCATTCACCTCGCCGTCTTTGATTGTCCCTTTCCTCGCCGTCGCGCGACAAACAGACGACATGCCTCGACGCGTTGCACTCATCACTGGCGCGGGACGCGGGATCGGCCTTTCGGCGGTGCGTCGCGACGTTCACTCTCTCTTCCATTCTTCCGCGTACCGATTCTCGCTCGTCCTCGCATCCCAGGCCAAACTCTTCCTCGAGAACGGCTACCGCATCTTCTTGTCGGATGTCAACCTCGAACAGGCGAGGAAGGAGCTGGGCGCGACGGACGAGGCGAGGATCGGGTTCCTCGAGACGGACGTAACGAAGGAGGATCAGGTCAAGGCCATGTCGCAGGTGAGTGAGTGACTAACCCTGCGGTCTAGGGCATGACCGTAGAACATTCCGTGCGAACAGGCCGCCTTGAAGCAGTTCGGACAGGTCGACGCTGCGATCGTCAACGCCGGAATCCTCTCTCCCATTGTCCCCTGGCTCGAGAGTGCGTTCTTTCCACACACCTTTCCTCCTCAACCCACTCACGAGACGCTCACCACGCAGGCACGCCGGAAGACCTCGATCGCATGCTCGACATCAACGTCAAGGGCGCATGGTTGACCTGCAAGCACGCGGCACAGACGATGATCGACTCGCCTCATAAGGGCAGGGGAGGGTCGATCGTTTTCGTCGCCTCGGTGGCGTCGCTGTAGTGCGTTGGCCGTTCCTTGCGAAGCGTCGCAGAGCTGGGAAGCGTGAGCTGACGGTTTTCCCGCGTGTCGTAGCGGTCAACCCGGGATGAGCGGATATTGCGCGTCAAAGTGGGCCGTCAGGGGACTGTCGCTCACTGCAGCGGCCGAGTTTGCGCCTCACGGTGAGTCATTAGCGTCGTCCTCCTCGTCTCGCCGCGCGAAAGCGTTCAGCCGATCCCCTCGCGGACTCCTCTGCCAAGTTCGACAGAGACTGAAACCCTCATCATATGGCAGGCATCCGCTCCAACTGTATCCAGCCCGGCGCGACAGACACAGCCATGTTCGCGGCCTTCCCTCCCGACCTCCAATCCGCCGTGACCGGTTCGTCTTCCTCCTTTCCCCTTTCACCTTTCTCCGTTCGCCTCTTTTTCCTGTCCTCGAGCTGATGCTGCGGACGAGCAGACTCGGTTCCCCTCAAGCGTGCCGCCCAACCGAAAGAAATCGCAGAAGTCATGCTCTTCCTCGCGGGCGAGAAGAGCTCGTTCATGAATGGGTCGACGGTCGCGGTGCATGGCGGGCAGACGCCGACGTAGTTTGGGCGAGCTCGCATCGCGAAAGCTGTAGTTGGGACGAGGCGAGCGAGGGAAACGAGAGTGAGCTGCCTACGAATGAAACGTACATTGCGCCCGACCGCCGCCTTCGATCAACAAGAAACGCATATAGGAGCAATACGATAGGAGCAATACGACAAGAGAGGAGGAAGCGAACAACGAGTGAGGCGGGGACACCAGGGGAACGAGGGAGGGGACGTCATCTAGAGGTGCGAGAGGCACAGTCGGCGACGGACGGATCGCGACGAGGTGTAAATTACGACAGGCAACGAATGGGAGGAATCGTGTGTGGCGCAAGGCGAGGCGAGGGGAGAGTCGCAAGTCGAGCGAGTCGAAAGTAAGGGTATCTTGAGGAGGCGTCGATATCGCACGCTCACTCCATCATGACGTCGTCCGAGGACTCTTCCAGCGCCCGAGTCTCCCTCGCCCTCGCCGCGGACCTCAACCGCGCCTTCCATCCCTCCTCATCCAGAACCGACGCTCCTCCCGCCCCTCCCGCGACGGCCCTTCCATTCGTCGGCGCGATAGACGACAACGTCGGCACGCGTTCTCGCGAGCACGCGGGTGCACGGATCCCTTGGTGTATATGCTGGAGGGTTTGCGGGGTCTGGGTTTGAACGAGAGGGGAAGAGGCGGACGGACGGCGTTGTTGAGGATGCCGTGAGGGCGCGGAGAAGGGCGAGGCTTGGGTTCGGGACGCGGGAGAAGCAGAGAGGATGGAGGACGAGGTGGTCGCGGGGGAACCGGGCGGGAAGAACGAGTGGTGCGCGGGGGAAGCGGAGGGAAAGGCGAACGAGGACGACGACGACGACGAGGGCACGGGCGGCGGCGAGAAAGAGGAAACCGGCGCGGCGTGGTGTGCGAGGTTGCTCATGCTGCTCGCCGTCGACGCGAACGACATCGGAGACCCGTACGGCGCCGCAACGCCTTCCCCACCTATGCCTCCTCCCTGGTGAGCCGGTCTCCACCCGTTCCAGCCGGACGAGCTCGCTCCACCAAGGAGGCCCTGCGCCGCGTTCCCGCCGATGGCGAGCGTCGGCCCAGGCGGGTGCGCAGCCGGTCCGCCCGCACTGGCGCCGGGGAGAGCCGTCTTGAGGAACGACGAGAGCACGAGCAACTCGCGATCCCTGCGCGACTCGAGCGAGAACGAGTCGCTCCCCAACAGATCCAGCAAGTCGTCCTCGTCCACCCTGGACTGACCACCCGCCGGCTGCTGGTGTTGCTCGTGCGCGTGAGGGGGGAACGACGACGAGCTCATGCTGTCCCGCTCGAACGCGCGGCTCGGGTGGGCGTGGGCGTGCGCTGCAAAAGTGTTGGCGTCGTTGGCGATGTCGACGAGCGCCGTCATCCGCGCCGCGGGCGAGCGAGCAAGCAAGTCGAGGTGGAGAAGCAGAGCCAAGTTCGCCGGGCGGTCGAGACCCGGAAGGTGTTGTCAAAGGTGGACGTGGGGGATTACAAGCGAGTTGTATTGCTCAATAATGGCTCGGGTACCAGACGCACGCGACGGCTTCCGGCGCGAGCGCCCTTCGTGCGAGGCGTCCGACTCGCTCTCTCCAAATGACGACAACCTCGCGAGGCTTTTGCTTGTTGTGGAGACCGCGTGCGCGTGCATTGCTTGCGAGGGTGTTCTTGCGAGCGAGTCGGTTTGGACAGTGGGCGAGTTGCGGGTTGCGAGGGAAACGAAGAGGGGACGAGGATACAGCGAAACGCTGAGGTGAACGCGATGCGAGAGCGGACGTGAGATTCCCGTGCGGAGAACTGTGGTAGCCGTGCGAACGGGGACGGAGACGATGGCGAAGCCAAGGAAAAGAGGAAAGCGGAAGCGAGGGGGGTCGGCCGTCGTCTAGTTGAAGATGTTGGTGCTGTCCTTCCAGCTGCGAGACCAGGAGCGTCAGCGAGGCCGACTCCTCATCGCCTAGTAGGCGCAGCGCAGCCACTTCCGCGACGGCGACGGCATCGTAGGAAACACGCAACTCACCCCTCACCCGGCGCCTCGTACACGCCCGCCTCATCCGCCTCCTCGAAGTCGCGCTTAAAGTCCTCGACAGCCTTGACGACCTCTTCAATCTGTTTCTGTCCGAGCTTCTCGCCTTGCGACAACGCGAGCGCCTGGGCGGTTCGGACGGCGTTCTTGATTTGACGGCCGTTGAAGGACGAGTTGGAGGCAAGCTTGGAGAGGTACGAGGGGGAAATGTGCGAATCAAATCGCGATACCGGGGGACTGCCGTTCGGCTTGGAGGCGCCGCGAGGAGGAGGAGTCGCCGCGGGCGAGGGGAAGGCCGCGTCGTCCGCGTCGATCCCGACGCGCGCGAGCTCGAGGAACTGTCGCCAGATGACTCTGCGCTTGTCGCGGTCCAAGTTCGGGTACGTAATGGCGCTGTGCAACAACCCAATCTTCACCTATTAGCTCGACGTTCGAGGGAACGGAAGACAGCCGAACGAGAGCAAAGCGCGACGCACAGCGAGAACCTGCTCAAGAACGCCGGGTCGATGCTCCGGATCCGGTTCGTCGTGAGGAACAGCACGCCGCGGTGGTGTTCAAGCAGGCGGAGGAAGACGCTCACCATCGCGTTGCGCGCGACGTCGTGCAGTGAGCGCGCTTCGAGGAAGACGTCGGCCTGCGTACGCCCGCCAACTTCCACGAGTCAGTCCACGGATCTGTTACGAGACGGGATAGACGGGGGAGCAGGCCAGCACGTACCTCGTCAATGAGCAACGCGGCGCCCCAGTACTGCGCAATGTCGAGCACATCTCGCAGCCGCTTCTCGAGGACGTCCGCCAGCACACCGAGACTGCCTGCGCCGACGGTGTAGAGTGGGACGCGGAGAGTCTCGGCGACGGCTTCGGCGGTGAGAGTCTTGCCTGTGCCGGGAGCACCGTGTAGGGCGATGACCTGCGCAAGATGGCGAAAGCGTCAATTCGGCGTTTCCAACAAATGACCAGCCATAAAATGCGCGCGCAAAACGACGAGGAAGAGCAGGGGAACGTCGGCAACGCACCAGGCCGCCTCCCTTTCCCTCGACAATGTCGCTCACGACTTCGACCTCCTTCTCCTCCTTCCCGATCCCATCCGCACGCGCACCCTCGCTCTTCTGCCTCCTCCGCGCATCCCGAACAGCCTCGTTACACTCGACCAATCCTTTGACCAACCTCTTCGTCTGCTTATCCAACACCAACCGGTCCCAAGCGTCATCGCGGAAAGCGATGGGCGAGAAGTTGGAGACGAGTAGCTCGCCCCATTCGCGCAGGGAGAGGGAGAAGCCGTAGATTGTTGGGGGGAGGAGGACGAGGTCGGACACCGAGACGGTTTGGGGTGAGGTAGACCCCTCGTCGAAGGTGGGGGCAAGCGGGTGCGACGGGTCGCCGTAGAGGAAGGGGTCGTCGTCGCTGCGAGGACGATGAAGCAAGTCGGCACGAAAGCCGCGAACTCGGTTTGCCACGTCTCGCTCGAGACCCGATCGAAGAAATGTACGCACTCGTCTTCGCTCTCCCACCACTGGTTCATCGCGCGAGTCGGGTTCATCCGCCTGTACGACTTGACATCTACGACCGCGCGTCCATCGGCCTGTGCGCACGACCAGGATCAAGGATCAAGGATCAGCTCCTCTTTCCTCGTGCGAGACGAAGGAACCCAGACGGAATCGACCGAAACGCACCCTCATCTTGACCACCCTCCTCTCCATCCCCGAGCCCAACACCTGCACCATCACGCCCTCGTACCGGAGGAACCGCATCCCGCCGCCCTCGGTCAACTCGACATATTTTTTGCCGCGTGAGGAGAGGTCGGTGTAGAGAGGAGAGGTAGGGGAGAGGGGCTGGACCGGGAGGGAGGTGAGGCGCCGGAGGGATTTGAACTGCGAGCGCAAAGAGTTCAGCTGCATGGGACGTAGGAAAATGCAGGCGAGGGTGCGCGAACGCACCTTCGGTATCTGCTCGTCGACCCAAACCTGCGCGCCAGATCACAAAACGACAGACCGCAGTCAACACGCAAGTTGGCGGGCAAGTCTCCTGCGAGGAGTCTGCAGGACCGCGTGCGCACCCGGCTGTACTTGTCACCGTTCCAGATCATCCTCGTCCCGCTGACCGTAAAGACGTGTCCGTCGCGCGTCAGAGAGTCTGTGTGCCCACCAGGTTACGAGAGGGTCAGTCTCTGACGGTCGTCGCAAGCTAAAGTTGTGGGAACGTACACGCCGTCGATACGACCTTGAATGCGAGCTTTTGACCGCTCTCGGAGTGTTCGGCTACGGCGAGCGATCGGGGCTTGAAGAGGGCCCAGAGGAGCTGGAAAGTGATCTGTGGATGGAAGGGAGGCTGCGAGGCGGACGAGGAGCAGGTGGGGGAAGAGGGCGGCTGGAGCAGGCGACCGAGCTTTGTGGCACTGCGTGGGAGGGAACGTCAAGGTGTGTCGAGGAGAGAGGGGACACGCGAACGCACGTCGGCTTAAAAAGCGAGTCGATGTAGTCGATCAGGACGCCCAGCTGGTCCGCCTCGGCTTCGAGCCGCTCCTTGCTCTTCTTCTTCGGCTCCCCGCCGAGGTTGATGTCTCCGTCGGCCTTCGTCTCCGTCTCCTGCGCATCTTCGCTGCTCCACTCGGTCGCCGCCTTCTTCGCCTTTTCCAACTCCTTACCCAGTTCGTCCCTCGCGAGGAACAGGTCGCGCGCGTCGAGATCGGGCTTGTCTCCGAAGATTTCTTCGAGGTCTTGGAGGCAGGGAATGGCACGGAGGGTCGAGGTGAGGATGTGAGAAAGGACCGAGATTGCGATGTAATCCTGGGGGCGGGAAAGAGCGTGAGCCCGGTCAGCCTTTTCGACGACGCGAGTGCTCGACTCGCCTCGTAGCCTGCGTACTCGGGGCTCTTGGGGTACGTGCGGTCCTTGGCGACGAAAAGGAACCGCTTCTTCTTCTTCTTCTTGTCCTTCCAGAACGACTTCCTCTTCCCGTCACCTCCCTCGGCATCCGACTCTGGCCCGCTGTCCAAATCCGAGTCGCTCGAGTCGCCTTCGTCCTCTTCTTTCCACCGCGAGGTCGAGGGGTCGAAGAACTCCTTGCGAACCTCGAACCGCTTCGAGTCAGTGTCCGAGTCCCGCCCCTTTCCTTTCTTCCCGCTCGCCTGCCCGTCCTCTTCCGCTTCTGAGCCCTTATCGTTGAGCGTGTCGGTAACAGCGGCCGCCGTTATGCGAGATTGAGTCGAGGAGGGGGTCCGAGAGCTGTACAGTGCCAAGGCGGCCGTCGCAAGCGCGAGTGACGAGAGAGCCGCAGTAGCCGTGTTGCTAGAGACACTCGGAGTCATTCTAGCTGTCCAGTGCAACCCTGTAAAGCTGTTGCGAGCGATCGAGTGACTGGTGCATCAGCGAGGGAGCGGCGCCGCTCTTCTCCTTGAGTGACTCGCTTCGACGGCGCCGGGATGAGCGACGCCGACGCAGACATCTCGAGCGCACCCCAGCCGACCATTGCCTTCAAGCGCAAGAAGCGCCCCGCAGCTGCACGCTCTCACCACCGTCCGTCGTCGAACGAGGCCGCCAGGGGCGCAGACGGCGCCACCAGGGCAGAGACGCCGCTCAGTGGGTTCGAGGGAGACGTAGAGGACTCGACTAGGTGCGGGCGAGTCGCTCGCCGTGGTTGTTGTCTCGCTGAACCACGTTCTCTATCCCTCGCAGCGAGACCTTGGAGGAACTGCTCGCCCTGCGCCGGCTGAAACGATCGACGGCGGGGCTCGAACTGGAGAAGCTCAACTCGGGCGAGAAGCGCAAGCGCGTACGGCCAGTCGCAGAGGGGGACGCTTCCGGGCAGGTTCTCGAGAATGGCATGATCGAAGGGACGCACGGCGGGTTGAGGGGCGGGGCTGCAGCGGGCGACAGGATACGGGATGATAGGTGCGTGCGCCCGTGATTGGGGGACGAGCGTCTTTGCTGCCGTGGAGGTTCCCTTCACTGCCGTCGGATGCGTTCGGCTGCGTCAAATTGATCAAGGGTCCGCTGACCCGCTGCTCTACTCGTTGACCTGCAGCGAAGGACCTGAAGCCAAGGCGCGCAAGATCATCAAGACGGACAACTTTACCGGCCAGACCAACACGGTCGACGTCGACAAGCACATGTGCGTTTGCGGCCTCTCGTTGCGTTCCGTCAGCTCGTGACTCGGACAATGAACTGATGAGCAGCTGGCGAGTGCTCGCAGGCTCGCCTACATCGAAGCAGAGCTCGCAAAAAAGCGCGGCGAAGCCTCGGGATCCTCGGCTGACCCCTCCTCGAACCCCTCACGTCCGCACGACCCGCGGGACGAGCTCTACCGCGTCGCAGAAAAGTACAGATTCGCGGACATCACTGAGCAGGAGGGCAAGAAGAAGGAGCGGGATGAGGAGGAGGGAAACGTTACGCTGAGTACGGGCATGCTGATGGGCATTCCCGAGGTGGATCTGGGCATCGAGTGCGTTCGCATGAAATCGTCTCTTGTCATTGATTGGCTCGCACAGTCCGTGGCTGACGTTTTCTCCGGATTCCCTCACCTTCCTCGACTCTGCCGATCCGCTCTCGTCGCATGCGCCTGTGCCAAACTCACCTCGCTCTCGCACTCGGCGTCATCTTCGAACTGTCGATGTCCTCTCCACCTGCTTCGTCCTTTGGCCGCAACTCAACTGTTTACAATCACCTCATGTCCTTTCACCCGCCCGCAGCACAAAGCTGAAGAACATCGAGGCGACCGAAAAAGCGAAGCGTGCGCTACGAGAAGGCCCGCGACCAGGATCAGGGCCCACAGAAGCGGGAGGTCTCCCCCCAGACAAGGACCAGTTTGCGGTTGACCGATGTGCGTCCGCGCTTCCCCTCTCGCTTCTGAGTCCTGCTGACGGACAAACCGCGCCCAGTCTACCGCCACCGCCGTCCACTCGAATCGGACCACTCTGCCCTCGCCCATGCACGCTACCTCGCTGCCAACCCGCCCGAAACCAACCCCGATGCCGAACTGCGCAAGCGGAAACCCGGACGCGAGACGGCGACAGATGAGATGGCTGTCGCTAGGTTCAAGAAGAGGCAGATGCAGCAGTGGGGTGGGAAAAAGTGAGTGCGCGAAAGAGGGTGTACAATTGTGATTGATTGCAAACTCGTGTTGTTATTGTTAGGGTTAGGGTGTGTGCGGGTTAGGGTTAGGGTTAGTGTGTGTACGAGGGAGATGTGTAACGCCATGCCTCTCCGTCGCATGCACCACTACGCTAAAAAGCGCAGAACGAATCAATCGGCACGAATCAATCGGCATTATTGATTTGTCAGGAGAGTGTATATATGTAGGTGGTAAGGTGTTCAGCCTTACACTAGTGGAAGGGTTAGGGTTAGGGTTAGGGTTAGGGTTAGGGTTAGGGTTAGGGTTAGGGTTAGGGTTAGGGTTAGGGTTAGGG